>JADNYI010000396.1:0-29558 GCA_015501065.1 Infundibulicybe gibba | reverse complement strand
GACACCACGATAGCCTCGCCGCTGTCGCGCAGCTGCGACGGGACACCCTGGACGCCGAAGGCGCTGGGCACCGCAGGGCCAGGTGTGCTGGGCGATTGCGCGGCGCCCCCGACAGTGCCGCGCTCTCGTCGGATCTCGACGCTTGGAATGGCATGCGTGGTGGCGTGCGTGCCGATGGGGCCCTGAGAGAGTGGGGTCGGGGGGCGCGGAGAGTGTGGTGGATAGGCGGGGGTCATGAGGGGCTGCTCCGTGTGGGGCGGCGCGAGGCTGGAAGCGCCGCCAAGTGTAGTCATGTCGAGTGGTGGAGGGGGCCCATATGTGGTCGGGGAGCGCGGTGCCTGGTATGAGATCGATGGGGGAACATATGATGCTTTGGCGGTTGGAGGCAGCGGGGGTGGGTCCCTGTCCCTGACGTTGGTGTTGAGACCAATGAGAGGAGACGAGGCGCGATTGGGCGTGTTGAAGGATGATTTGATGGGCCGTGTCGCGTTGACGTCCCCACCTGGGATGGTGTGGCGCTTCGAGCCCGCAATCGCCGATGGCTGAGTAGGCGTGGTAGAGCGCTGAGAGGCCAGTCGGGGTGCAGGAATGGGGAATGGAGATGCTGGTTCCGGGAGCACATTGGCGTGTGTAGAATCGGCGGCGGTTGGGGTGTCATTGGCATCTAGGTATTGGCTTCTGCTTGGGGACAAGTCGAGGACACAGTTCCATCTCGACGAAAATGTCTGCGTGGGATATGAGACATCGCCTACGACTTTCGAGTCCATGTAGGGCTTCCCAAAGATGTTGATCGCGACGGCTCTCTGCAGATCAGTGCTGGGTGAGTTATGGATGATCGAGAGCCCATCGATCTCCTCGGGCGAGCGCAGGAACGAGACAGCATAGAGCAGATTATACTGCGCCATCGATTCGATCCTTAACGGGAACGTCGTCTTCTCCGCATGTTTCGTGAAGCCCCCTTTGCCCCACCCAATCAGCGTAACACTCGCGCCCTCCCCGCCGACCTTCACATCGACCTTCTCCACCGCGAACCCAACCCCACTCCCAGAGTCGCCCGAGTTCTCTACCTCCACACACAATACTACAGTACGCTCCTCATTCCCCGCCTCCCGGCGATCACGCTCGTCGTCCGGTTCATCCATATGCGTACCCTCCAGCTCTGGGAGCAATATATATGGCACGAACACCGTCCGCATGCGCACCCGGAACCCCGATACCGTCTGGAGCGTCTTGCGAAACGACTTCCGCAGCGTAGGGTGTGCGGCACGGCTTGCAGACGTGGGCGATGGCGAGGATGCCGCCGGGCTCGCGGATACTGTGGGCGGAAGGGAGAACAACTTCTGACGGGAGACGGCACCGAGGCGGCTGGACGGCAATTCGAGGGGGGTTGTGGACATTGACGCTGCAGAGGATTGAGCGTAATACATAGCACAGCAGGGAACTCACCCGAAAAGAGGCCATCAAGAAGGTTAACTTCTTCTAATCCGCTCAAATCATCGTCAGAGATACCATTGCCGCTGGGAATTGCAGGGGATGATGGGGCTGAGAGAGACGGCATCCCGCCAACTTCGTTCAAATACTGTGCGAGAGGATGCTTAGGCGATGCGAGTACCAGAGGCCGATCCCGCAAGGTTGCAGATACTGTCAAACACAACAATGGGTTCGCGATATTAAGGCGGAGGAAGGCTGAAGAGATATCAGGTGCCATCAGCTTGGTATGGGAAGGGCTTACACACTGTCAGGTAGAGGCGGTAGATGGTGACCCATACCTGCTCCTGCTCGGACCATAACAGCGCGAATGCATCCTGCGTTTCCTCGGTCGTGTTCGTGTTCTGGCCCCATATCAGAGCAGATAGAAGCGTGCCCTCTGATGCTAGGTATTTCCGATCATGGTCGGCGGATGCAGGGGTGGGATTGGGTGTGTTTGGGGGGAAGATGGAGGGGTGGTGCAGGCGGGCACCAGGCTTGGCTGAACCTGGCCGTGGGGGTGCTGAGAGGCGTGCTGACCGCGAGCCATCTGGGGAAAGCGTGGATACGGGCGAGATATAGCTTGCTTCCAGTGCCACTTGGATGTGGGAGAGAAAGGATAGTAGCTCGGGTGAGGGCGCGTCCGGTTCTTCAGGCTTTGCTCCACGGATCCGCATTGTGAGAAACGATGGAAGCTGCTCATCTATGCAACTATTGTCATGAAGCTAGTAAGGCAGAACAACGAGGAAGGCATACCGAAAAATGCTTGCTTCCTATCTGCGGAGCTGGGTTTCAGGCGGTTGAGCCATTCATCTGCTGGTGAAGTCGGGGGGAATTCGATGGAGGTATCGGGGACAATGAGATTCAATTCAGCCGTTCCAAATAACTGCTCGAACATGCCAGCTCCCAGGAGCCTTGAAATCACCTCCCCTTGGACTTATTCAAGTTGTTGAAAATCTGGATGAATTTCCATTAGGGTACGGGGATTTAGTGGGAAGTTAAGAACCCCTGTTAATAACACGTGGTTAATTACCAGTTAATTACCAATTTTTGGACCAACCCAGAATTTTGGTGGGTAATAACACGGCACGTGATGATATCAGCGCCCAACAGTCTGCCCTTACATAGGCTACCATTAAGATGCTCGCAAAAGGCACTGGCTTTAATTTGATCTACAGGAACAGTCTCGGGGCTCTTTCCCAGTTGTTTTGCGATGCCATTGGTGCAACTGGGGGCCGGAGGAAAAAATCAAAAAAATCGCAGCGGAAATATCACGTGATTGGGTCACGTGCGGGTATTAATTACAGTTAATATCCCAAGGGTGTAACCAACCGCTGGGGGGTGGGGTGTTTAACCCAGTTACTAACCCCCAAAAGTAGTTAATCCCCGAACCCTAATTTCCATTGTCCAGTCTGGGGCGGCCATATGACCACGTGACCTCGTGACTGTCGCAAATTTCTAAATCGGGTCATGACAAGGTCATGACCGCTCGTGACCGGCTTCGGACGGACCTGCCGTCAGGACCGGTCATAACCGAAGAGCAAGTAGCAACAACAGTCCCAACCAAGGGTCAGGACCAAAGTAATGACCAGAGTTGAAACTGAAGTGATGACTGGCCAACCTCGCAAACATAGCAATGATCCAGGAACATTTATTGATGAACTTTGAAATAAATTGTATTGGGCATTGTACATATTGCAAATCTACAGGTATAGAATGTGCCTAATCTAATTCACTCACCTATGGTTGAGTGCAGGCATACCGCAGTGGCTGCAAAGACTGTAACTTACACCCTTCGTTTTGCCTCGCAGCATCATGTGCACTAGATGTCATAATGAATGATTTGCGATGCAGTAAGGGCAGCGGGGATGAGGTGGATGTGAGCCTTTTCCGACTTCTCGTAAGCAAGAGGAAACGACAAGTGGTAGCAATATGCACATACCATATTGGATACCACCTCAACTTCCCTCATTTGTGAGGAGGTGAGTTGGATAGGCAGTGGGAGCGTGAGGGTGCATTGATATCGTGCGTCAACTAGTGAGGCGGATCGGATGGGCAGCGCGTGGAGATTGGCGAGCGGATTATGCATGGACAACTCAAATCGACATGGTGAAGGTGGTTGTGTAAATGGGCGCCTTGTCGTTAGTTGTTTCCATCTGGGAGGGCACCGCCCGTTGTTGAATATAATACTTGTCACTGTCATTGTTCGCTGTGCTCATGCGGGGCCCGGGATTGTCCAGTGTGGGTGAGACTCAGAGGGTTGGTGGCAGAACACAAGTTGACCGTTGAATTTACAAGTTGAACTTACTTGCAATGGACGACGTGGCTGCAGTTTCAAGCGGAGTTCAAATCGCCTTAGAAGAATTTTAATTTTTCACCAAGAGTTCAACAGCGGGTTCCGACCAAGGGTCCCAACCCGACGATGACCCAGGGTGGCGACCCACATGATGGGTGCCGACAGGTCGCTCGGTCAGGACCCAGTGACGACCCGCCATAACCAAATTAGGACCTGGAGGGTCCAGGTCCTAATCAAGGGCCGGTCGCGACCCGAATTAGAAATTTGCGACATGGGTACGCGTCCAAATGCCGGTTAAGTAATCCAGACGCGTTCTAGCCCAGCCCCAAGTTCCAACTCCCATCCGAATTCAAGTAGGATCTGCCAGTACCCAATATTCAAATATTCAAGGCTCAGGAACCCCAAGTCAAATAACTCACCCGGCTCAGAGGCTGCAATTTGCACAACTTCGTCATTAAACTAATCACATTTGCCGGAATGCTAGGCCTCGACGCCCAGGACCTTTGTGGATGGACAATTTAAAATTCAAAAACGCGCCTCCTCGCTGACTCTATGGACTATCTCCTGGCTGTGTCCTTTATAATTAATATGGTAATTTCTTTCATTTTTAACATGACAACCTGATATTTAAGGCAACCCCGGTCCAAATTAAATCTCCACAAAGGCAAACCAGCACGCAGAAGCGCAACTACTCCCAGCTCAGCGCTCATGCCGAGCCTCGGGTTGCTCTCGGCAACTTTGCATAATCATATATTCGGACAAACAAGGATACACGCGCTCCTTTGTCGAAATCCATACCGCCCGCCTCGAGGCTCGAACCCATATATGTAGCTAGCCGAACATCACAACGACTCACAAATTACAATGCCCCGTCGCCATGGCGTACAATCACCTGATCCCGGTCCTACCGCCCCTTCACCCATTCACCATTGTGGCTCGTAGCGCGCCCGTACCCGAATGTGGCCCGCCTCCTCTTAAATAGGGACCCAAGTCGGGGGATTCAGCATCTAATCTCTCTTCTCTACTATGACAAGCTCCTCTGCAGGCGACGGGGTCGTATTCGTCCCCCGCCACCCCCGCTTCAACCCGCACCAGCTTCCGGCCGGCGCCGCAGGGCCTTTCAAAGCCGTCAGGGCCCGACGAACGATACCGAAAGCAGACGTGCCGCCACCAGCGGACGATGCCACTCCCGAGGATAGTAAGGCCATACCTACTGACGTATCAGCAGCAGCGAGCAATGCCACCCCTGTAGTCAGCCAAGTCTTGTTTGGGGATGGCAAAACCTTACTTGCGCCGAACGAAGCTTGTATGAACGCCTGGGAGGCCATCCCAAATCGTGGCACCAAGTTAATCGATGAGAAGGCTACGACACCAACCCCCGCAACAATCAAGGCATCCAGTGGAAGTGTAAGCAATGTACTTTACTCTTCGGGTCCTTTGACTACTTCCAGGAATGGAACACTGGTGCCATCCTCCGGAGATGAAGATGTAAGCGACGTATCTACTAGGAACTTCAAAGCGCTGGCGCGACTGGGTCACCGTATACAATCATCCCCCGGAGAGACCAATAAGGATGTAAGCAATGCGCCTAACTCCCAGGATTCTTTGACCACCCCAAAGAATAAACCGTCTGCGCTACCTCACCACTGCGCGCAGCCATCCAAGGCAGGGCCATTGGTCCATTCGAATACGGTACACCGGGGGTCCCCTGTACCTCCGGCGTATGCCACCAGCCTCAACCATGGTAATCTCGGGGTTGATGATACGGATTCACGTTATGTTTTCTCCTGGCATATGACGTCCATCATTAATACTGGGCTTCAGTACCTGAGCACTTTCGGCACCACTGCACTAACTGACTACCTCTTTGGTATGGCTTTCCAGGATTGCAGAATGGCCGAGATCGTCTCCTTTTCCGCACACAACATCGTGCAGCAGGCTAGGACGTGGGGTGCCGGATAACCCCCGACCCCGCGCGCGAGCTGCGTACCCAGATTCTCAGGCTACACAATGACCACTGGTGCAAGGTGAGAAACGTCCATCTGGTCGATTCCCCGCACCCGCTAATTTCCCTATAGAACAACGGGTGGATGGGGAAGATACTTACGCCGGCGCAGGAGGTCCACGTGGCTATAAAAAGCGTCTACGTCGGGGGGCTGATTGGATCGCTGTTCGCGGCCCGCATGCTCACCCCCGAAGACGTCCATTCCTCGATTCAGCTCATCCTCAGCAAGCGGCCGACTTTCAACGGGCTGTGCGCCATACACGCCCTGATCACCCACTCCGATTCACGCCTCTGCGCCCCCGAGTACGGTCTGGTTATTGCCTCGTACAAGGCCGCGCTAACGGGCGTGCTGCGGTGGGCGCGTGATGCGACAGGTTACGATCTCGTCAGGGTGTGTTGAGCCCGCATTACTTGCGATATCCCTTGATGCTAACAATATTGTAGGAGATTTCGGGCCGGCTGGATGAGTGGAAGGCCACGCAAGAGCTCGACACAATTCGTGCGAGGGTCAATCCGGCCGAAGCACAATCGGGCGATCGGACGTTGTGTCACGGTCATAACATGTTTGCTAATAAAGCAGGGACGCGGGTCGACCGCAATCAGCTACGAGAGAATAGCCCGATTTATGTTGGTCCGTCTCGTGGCCGTGGATGCGCGGTAGAAATCTAGTTATGATTGTTAACGGCCCCACGAAGATGACGAATTTAAATCTGTAGTGTATGTAAAGAATGGATCATGATGTTCAAATGAATGGAAAACGTCAGTGAGATCGCGTGCCAGGCTAATTATCAGGGTCAGGTGTTATCAGATAAGCAAGCGAGGACACGTGTACGCAGGTGTTGTACTTCGAAATGTGATATAATGCCTGCTGGGGCCTTCGTGTTCTTCATTAATCGTCTCATGGACCATAATATGAGCACCAGCGCCTCCACTATTCGATCTCTGCACCATCGTTTATCCGAGCTCTCAATACCAACCGACAGCTCACTCCCCTCGTCGCCCCGCTCCAGCGCTCTGCCATCGCCCCCAGACAGCCCTTATTCAGATTCCGTGTCCTCGTTCCCCTCTGTTCTTCCTCCTCGTTCTTCTTCAGCTCAGCAGCGGCGATCCACCTCATCCCCACCCTGATCACACCAAAGATTCCACTCAGGACTCATCATCCCTTCGCTGACTCTCCCGGCTGCCCTGCGCCGCCCCACGCCCTACGCCAGGCCATCGCACCTCAGGCTCCTGGTTCTCGGTGCAAAGGTGCCGCAAGAGCTTCCTATCGGGCCTCCTGCTCGAAGATAACGAGCATGTCTGGAAGTCGGCGACGGAAGGAACCGAGCATGCAGGGTCCTGCATGCGTCCACAACTGGGTGGAGCACAGGACGCCCATGGCTGAGAGGTTCGAACCCACGCGCAACGTGGAGATTCTGGAGTTGACAGGCTACGAGCACGATGCCGATGTGCAGGAACTGCTACACACCGTAAAGAGTATCATTCATACCCCCTTCTATGCCATCTCGGATGTATTGGACCCGAAACACCGGCCTTCCCCTGTTCTAGCCAGCCTCGTTTCGTCTTCCTCAACCCCATTGTATACCGCCCTAATACTTCTAATCCCATCAGGTAGATAACGCTTCCCATACTTATTCCCTCGCTAATCCGCCCCACAGCTCTATCGCACCTGGAACATATCATCATCGACGCCCTCTGCACCCAGATCCCCATCATCGTCCTCCGCGCGCCGCCAGCGCCCTCCCACGACTCTCCGCCTTCCGCCCCTCCTCGCCCGTCGCCCTACGTTCGGGGCTATTCCACTCCCCTGAGACCCTCTCCGCGCTGCGGGGCGAGGCCGCGGATCGCTTCCTGCGGTGGCGCGAGGTCGAGCGCGTCGTCGACGACATCCACACCGCGCGCAGGGACGACACCCGACGCCGCACGAGGTGGGACAAGGCACGGTGGGAGTCCGAGTGGGTTGCAACGCTCTCGCACGATGTCGCGCGGCGCCTCCGGGACGGCACCATTACGCAGCAGGACCGCGACGGGGTGCAGCGGCACCCCCGCGGGAGCGCGGACGAGGACGCCGGCCGCCCGTGTGTCGGCCACCCGGCGTTCGATCCACTTCATGTTCCTTCCCTCGTCATGCTGTCCCTTTCGCTCTTCAGCCCGCTTAGGACGCGGTTCGGGAGGACGATCAAGGCGTTTATTGATGCCTGGGCGGTTCCAGGTCAGCTGGCCTCGTCGGGGTATCTGTATTGGTTTTGGCGCTGGGATGTTTTACGATCATAGCTAATATGTATTAGCGAGTTATTGCTCATCCTCTGTGTTCCTTATGACTGATCTTGACAATGCTGTATGTTATCATGTACATCGTAATTGTGGCGTGTCCCAGGATTCATTACCATGAAGAGAATGTACGGTTCCATAGAATCCAACAAGTTCGTGATGATTTCATCCCCAAAGTTTGGGGAGGGTCTCGAATTCCCTCTGGGTGCTGTGCCTGCGGCGTTCCGTTTCTGTACGTGTGGGGAAATGTGGGTGGCCTGGCCTTCCACGACCATGCGCATGAATAGTGGAAATCATTCGGGAGAATCACACCATTCGGAGCTGACTGAGGCTCTGGTGTTAGCGCGCGCTAATATAACATAATGTCCACCGACACTGACAGCTGATCATAGGCGGCACAGTAGGAGTACAGTCATCTACTATTTATTTCCAGATCCAAAATGTCGTGCGGCATATTGTGGGGTACATACCGGCCAACATCTCAACCTGTTGGGATCTGTCCAGCCACAGCCACGAGATCTTGGAGCCTTGGGACGAGAAGCCCAGGAGCACCACACCCTTCGAACTATTTGATCATTCTGCTGCATTCTCGAGGCGTTGGAGTGTGAATTCTGGGCACTGACGGATCTAGGCCTGAGGTCGCGAATTAGCTCGATCTCCTGTGTGCTAGTCTCCGCGAAAGCATAGAGTACGACGGATACTGAGTGGAGACGCTAACTTGTGTGCATCGAGCGAGTGATCCTGAGATGCGTGTGATGTGATGGTATCGGATTCGGATGCGATCTCATAGAACGTGAATAGCATGAGACATCGAAATCGAGACCTACTGCTAGGGGATCCTACATCCAGCAGAACATACACGAGCGCCCAAAAGTAATCCATTCGAACACTCAATGTACGTTGCGGGACGGCATTGACCACGGTCTGCACGGGTCCCGACCCATGCAGGATATTGGAGTAGCCATGGATATCGGATGATGACGCTGATAACAAAATAATAGTGCTCTCGTATGTTTTTTTTTTTTTATTACTCCAAATCAATGTCCATGGGCCTGGGCCCCCGGCGAGCGTGTGACGTAGGTGTCACGTGCGTACTAATGTTGGAAATGTGCTGCGGCTTGCCAATGCCCGCTGCCCGACAGCGCCGAAATTCCTCAACCCTCAGCACTGCTAATCCTTCTTATATAGTGTACCTAACCTCAGCTCCAGACTACTCCCAAAGCCACCGTAAGCCAGGTTTTCATACGCACCCAGGTATATCTGACAACGGACCCAGGTGCCTGCTCACGGCACTGGAAGAACTATAACGGGATCCGCAACCCCAGCGGCGTGGAACGCTGCCCAAGTCAACACTAACGTGGGCCTGACAGGGCTTGTACCTATTGGGCGCGAATACCCAGTGCCCGCTGGGGTGGTGTGATCAGAATCGTTGTGGTCACCTGTTTGATGGGAGCAACAGATCTATCGACGTTTAGCAGGAACGAGCGGGTTGATTCTGGTGAGCCTTGTAGCGGATTTGCTGCTAACCATTTGACAGACATCGCGGCCAGCGGATGCTGTCAAAAATACAATCTATTTTACTTCCCAAAATTGCGGAGTGCCAGCATGTCGAAATTTCGGTCACGTAAGTGGTATTTAATGGATGAGCTGGCGGCATCGGCGGGGAGACAAGGCGCATTTGGTTAGGTGGGCGCCGCCCTACTGGGATCTAGTGATGTGTAGGTGAGTAATACATCAGATAACTTGCCAACTAGAGCGATTGATGCAACAGGGCGTGCTTCTACTGTAACGGGCTGAGGGTGATACGCGGCCTACCCGCATCAAGTGATGGCTGAATATAGCATTGTCATGGTTATATCCTCAAACAGATTCTAAGTGATATTTATTAAAGGTAGGCCACATTTTGACTCATTTACCACCCTCTCAACAAGGCGAGCCTTCGAGGTAGTGCCTTTGACCCTCATATTCACGTTACATCCAAGGGCTTGGCTAGTGACAAATCCTGATTTCTCCGCGTACCGCACTAGATGCATACTTTTTTTATTATATCTATTTTCGCCGCGGTCGCTCGTGTGTCTCTTGGGACTAACTTCACCGTCGCCGTTGGGCCAGGTCAAGGGGTGCGTTGATTGGTGCCTATTCTTTCTGAGCCGCTTAATAGTACGTGTATAGCTCACGTTCTCGCCCAACACCATTTCTGGCGCCAATGTCGGCGATATTATCATATTCCAATTGTAAGTTCGTTCATACATCACGCAAAATGCTTATTAAACAGTCAACTAGCCAGTTCAAAAACCATGTTAGCATGTACTATGTTTCAAAACATACCTGGAAGCTGATATCCTAGTCTAACGTTTTCAGAGTGTAACTCAATCCACTTTCAGGAACCCATGCCAGCAATCTGGGTTGTCATCGCCATTCGAACCTGTGCGTAGCCTTCACTCAATGCCTGAGTTTTTACTCCTCGTCAACGACACCCGCCCGACGTGGTATTTTTGCGCCCAGACCGTGCCTGTCGAGTATGTGTTCAACAATCTCTCATAGTAAATAGGAATCTCAAGGCTCTTATGTCAAGCCACTGCCAAATGGGCATGGTCTTCGCTATCAACCCGACCGCGGACAAGACATTCGATATGTTCCAGGTAACGTTAGAGCGATATTTATCTCAATAGGACACCTGATGAATTGGCCATAACAGCGTGCCGCAAATAGTAGTAGCGAGCCAACAAGCACTAGTGTTTCCTCATCCAATGACATAACAGTCACGGCGGAGTCCGTACACACCACCACGCCGTCGTCATCAGCATCTCCAAGTCCGCCACCCACCAGGAACGGTAAACCTAATACGTCCATTCCCGTTGGAGCCATCGCTGGAGGTGTCTTTGGGGGAATGGCAATGTTGTGCCTTGCCGCATTCCTTCTATGGAGACACAATCTCCCACGGGGGGTTGGCCACCGCGAGAGGATTGATACTACCGCGGCATCCCCATACATTATGCCATTTGACGATATGCCTTCCGGACCCACCATGGCGGAGACAAATAACCATTCCTCCAACGTTCCGATGGCGGGCCCTCCCGAATCCAACCCCTTCAGCTCACCGATCGACCCCGGTACTACCCCACGAACTCGAAATTTGAATGGCCGGAAAGTCCCACCTCGCGCCCCACGTATACTGAGGGTGCATGAAGATAGCGCGGTGAGAAGAGTTACTGATGAGATTATGGATGTGCCACCCAGCTACACGTCTCAGTGATAGTCCGCTAAACCTAGTAGCGTTTTCACATGCCGATCCCAGGAACTGTCCGGCGCACTATATTTCCGTTCCTTTCATTTCTTTCCTTTTCGGCCCCCCCTGGGCGCGGGCGGCGACATAAACTCGAACACCAATGGACTATGTGTCCGAGTCATTGTTATCATATACTGTAGCATACTCGCTCGCGTATTATTATTTTATTTCCATATACCTTATACTTGGCAGAGGAAGCCCACTGCGTCATTTACCCCTGGACTGTTCATGTGCCGCGATCGAATATACACTGCTGTAGACTAGGTCCATCCATGCATGTGCGGGCCTGGTGCATCAACCTCTTAAGATCTCGTCCCCGTGAGATGTTATTCAGCAATAGCCTGAGAGCAATCCGGAGGTTCGGGGATGGCGCAAAAGTTGACGCTCGCCCCTTAGTGCATCCACAGCGCTCCATTCACTCCGTCTTGACTCTTTGTTGGCGAACGAGCAACACAGAATTCTGAAGCGAGTTTTGACCGGCCCTGGCTGTAGAGCATGTGAACCATATATCAATGTCGTCCAGCGAGAGTCATTGCAGCCCTGCTGCATCAATGACTCTAATTCACTGGCAGGGTGATAGTAGATACATCAGATATACTTATGTAAATATCATTTGTTGTGGGGAAATACGCATGTGTATCGGCAATACCCAGCACGTATAACTATGGTGCTGCTCCCACCTTACCACCGCGCCCTTATCCCGTTATAAGCTGATATCAGGAAATCGAATCTTCACGCTGTAGTAGGGCGCCTTGGCGCCTACTCCAGGCATCACCTGACCAGACCCTACCTACAGACCGTATATACTAATAGACACGTCGCGTAGGCATTGGGCAATCCAGACGACCACTGTATGCATCCGCTGTTCAGCGCGTCTCGGCGGATCAGCCGTCTCCAACGCCCATTCGAATTTCGTGGCGTCCTGGTTTGGCACATCCGCTTTTGGCATTTCGTCTATTAACAATACTCTCGAGTCCCGCTTGCAGTCTGTGACGTCGCCCAGAATTGATTAGATACCTGGAGTGGCGACGTCGTGCACCGAGCGAGTAAGATGCGCGTGATGGTGGTGTAGTAGGGCGCCTTGGCGCCTACTCCAGGAGATCACCTGACCGGACCCTACCTACAGACAGGATATAGACACGTCGCGTAGGCATCGAGCAATCCAGACAACCACTGTGTGCTTCCGCTGTCCAGCACGTCTCGGCGGATCAGCCGTCTCCAGTGGCGCCAGGCCGAGCGGGGCGTTCGGACTCAGGGCACATAGCATCGGAAACGACGCAATCTGCGAAGACCATGAATACAACGCGGGATATTTAAATCGAAACCTACTTGTTAGGAGGATCCCGAAGTCGGCCTACATACGTGCGCCGCACCACCAAAAAACTGTTGATGTCAAATGGACAGGCCTCAACATTCCCCTCCAAGAAATGCTACGACCCGAGCGCTGGGTTTTGATCATAAAGGATTAGTCGGGTTAAGAAGTGAGGGTTTCAGAGGAGAGTATGGAGATTAGGCTTCTCACCTAATCCTACTGCCTGAAATGGAATTGACTTCAAACACCCCGTATAAGTACCTTGCGGGGATGGTGTTGATTATGGTCTGGGGGAGCCTTAACCCACGTAGGAACTACTGGATGAGCGACAAGTGACTGAGTGATGGCACTGATAACGAAACGGATAGTGACCCTCGTCCGGCTTACCCTATTGGAGGTTCCGTCCAATTTGACATCGGGGCCCGGGGGCTTTTGGAAACGCCGATTTCGCCCAAATCAGGCGAATTTTGGCGGGTGGATTTCGGTACTGCTTTGGATGCGACATACCGGACAACTTAAAGAATCCCTGCGGGCGCAGAACGCTTAATTAGGAAACATGAAAGAAATTTCCTATCGTTGAAACTTTTGCGTAAACGAACGTAGATTTTAAAAAAGCACCATAATATTTGCAACTGAGTCAACCCCAAATGTGAGACCGTAGTTTATGCCTGCTATATTATGTAAGCGAAATAAGAAATAGAAATACAATGCTATGGATAGATTCTTCCTCAGGTCTATGGGTGGGGGCCCCGGGCCATCGGCTGCCGTCGGGCGACGGATCGGGAACTGGTTATATTAGGTGTTTCCAGTCACGTGAAATAATAACCGAGATTCAACTTCAAAAAAGAGTTCGGGGCTCAGGAACGCGCAACTTGAACGGGTGCTACCTGTCTTGCCCCAAAGCACCCGACCCACAACACCTAAGCTCATTTAGACTACCCCGACCTCCACCTACCATCCCCCTGAATTATATCCTCTCTCCGATCCGTGATATAACCGCCTTCTCGCCACTGAATTGCGCCGAGGACTTGCTTCGATCGCGGCAATGGGAAAGATAATCGGCCTCCTGATACCATTCACACAGATGTATGAAATGGCATCTCTTCATACCTCTAGAACCCTAGTCGATGTACATGACCCCAGCCAGCAAGTCCACGCTTTCAACATCTGCTACACCATAGCCGAGAAGGCGGGGACTCGCTGGGTGCCCGTCGACTACCCGGCAGGCTCGAAGCAAGCGTGCATCATCCTGCCGCTGTATGAGCGGGATGACACGCAGCCATTACGGATGAAGCGGTGGGCCGCTAGCAAGTGCGTAGCAAATGCTCGGGCTTGGTTGAAGAGGCATGGGATGTCAGAGACGGAGCACTTACCCTTTGTGGCTACCACTGACCCAATATATTGGTAGATCCTGCGTAGCTATAGTATGTAATATTTATAAAACCAGCATTTGCCAGTTGGAAGACGACGCTTTTCATAAATGCCAGACACTCCAGCTGTGATTCTATGGATCTACACTTGCAAGGCGACTACGGAATGTCCAGCCCGCAAGGAATGTGGGGTTCCGTGGACGTTTGATGCGTCGGTCCTTCTGTGCGCTCTATTTTCAGAAATTGTTTCTCTCAAAGTCCCAGGATCGAGGCTTTTGTAGACTCACACCATTCACAACCAATTGAGTCCCGTTAAGTCTCTGGCGTTCACTGTTTTAGCGTGTGTGCTAATTATAACACGTCCTAATCCAATGTCCCACTAGCAGCACAGATAGGAATAAACCTATGTGTTTATTTCTAGAGCCCAGTGCGTTGTGCGATTTGTCTAACGGACGATACCGTACCATCGTGAGTCCCATACTAGCCGGCTAGAATCTATCTAGCTACGGCGCTCGGGATTTTGGGGCCTTGGGAACGAAAGAAGCTCAAGAGGAACGAGCATTTTTCTTGAGGTTGGCGAACCATTTGCCATGAATTTCTGGACATCCGGACCTGACCCCTGATCCCAGATTAGCTCCCAAGTTGGCAAGGATCGGGAATGACGAAACTCATGGTGCCCATCGTATTCACCTATGAACCACCCACCACAATTCCACTCTGGGCCATAGGCTTAGGGACCGGGCGACGTCTTGTATCACTAGATGGGTAGACGATGGATGGAGGGACAGCGAGAGCGGGGGAGCTCATAATCGAAGATGTCGGTGGTGTCAGTTTCCGCGAAAGCATCGAGCACTGGGTGGATACCCAGGGTGGAGATACTGATCTGTGTATGTAATACCGGGCATGTGGGAGGCACATGATGATGGCGCTGGGCCGAGCGGGATGATCGGGAACGACGGGATCTGCGTAGACCATAAATCTAACAGCACGAGACATTGAAATCAAAACTTACTTACTAGGAGGATCGCACGCCAGCAAAACCATTGATGTTAAACAAATAGTGCTCAGGCCCCAGCGTTCCCCACCAGGGAATGCTAAGGCCGGATCACTAGGTTTGTCGTGAAGGATTAGTTGGGTTGGAAGAAAGTATGAAGTTTATCCACTCAACAGAACATACATGGAATGCCT
The DNA here is from genome assembly GCA_015501065.1 of Infundibulicybe gibba. Taxonomy (NCBI): domain Eukaryota; kingdom Fungi; phylum Basidiomycota; class Agaricomycetes; order Agaricales; family Omphalinaceae; genus Infundibulicybe; species Infundibulicybe gibba. The sequence goes on along the minus strand of JADNYI010000396.1, from coordinate 14,360 downwards.
GAAATGGAATCCATTCACTTCGAACACTCCATGTATATTACGGGGACGGCATTGACTATGGTCTGTAGGGGACCCTCAGCCCACGCAGGAGCATTGGAAGGGCGGTAGGTGAGCCATGGATGATGGCACTGATAACAGAACAGTGACCCTTGTTTTTTTGGCGAGGACCCCAGCTTACCCTAATGGAGGTTCGGTCCAAATGGCACCCAAATTGGGGGGTTTTCGGAGGTGCTGACTTTGTCCACATCGGGGAAATTGGCTGAAACCCCGACGGTGGGGTGGATTTCGGTGGTGTTCTGGACGCGACATACCAGAAAAACCCAAAAAAAATCCCTGCGGGCCACAGAACACTCAGGAGGTATAAAATAAGCTTCATAGCGCTGAAAAATTTTGTGTAGATTTTTTCTAGAGAGCCGAACTGTAACTTCCAAGTCAACCCCAGTATGAGATCACAATTGATGCTTGCTATACCGTCAATACCGTCAAGGAAAATGCAAGAAATACCATGCCAGGGAGATGAAAGAGTAATAAATTCGTGGACGAAGGTGGGCGTCTGGCCGCCGGGCGACTGACACTGACAGTGACAGATTGGGAACTGGTCATAGTCACATGACCTTTTAATAACCGAGATTCGACTTCAAAAACCAAGAAACACCTGCAATAGATGCCTCCCTACCTTGCCCCAAAGCACCCAACCCACGACGCCCAAGCTCATCTAGAGCGAATCAAACTACTTGAACCTCGAGCTCCCACTATCCCTTTGAATTCATATCATCTCTCTTAACCATCGCCCGCCACTAACTCGCTTCAATCGTAGACATGGGGAAGATAATTGGCCTCCTGATACCATTCACACAGATGTATGAAATGGCATCTCTTCACACACCCACGACCCTCGTCGATGTACATGACCCCAGCCAGCAAGTCCACGCTTTCGACATCTGCTATACCATAGCTGAGAAGGCGGGGGCTCGCTGGGTGCCCGTCGACTACCCGGCAGGCTCAAAGCAAGCATGTATCATCCTGCCAATATATGAGCGGGATGACACACAGCCATTACGGATGAAGCGGTGGGCTGCTGGCAAGTGCGTAGCAAATGCTCGGGCTTGGTTGAAGAAGCATGGGATGTCAGAGACGGAGCGCCTACCCTTTGTGGCTACCACTGATCCAATCTATTGGTAGATCCTACATAGCTATGGTGTTCAATATTTGTAGGACCAACATTGACGCATTATCAATCGCTCGCTACCTAATTCAGGATCAGTTAGAATATAACGCCTTTCGAAAATATTAGACAACTCCGCAAGATGTCTATAACTTGAACCTGCGACAAAAACACGGGGTCATGTGGACATGTCACCGTTTGATGCACCTGTTCTTCGAGGTGTGCGCTCTATTTTCGGAAATTTTTTTATCTCAGTCTCCAATTTTTTTTGGGAAAGTGCCAGTTGGGAGATGAACAAGATACATCCCCGGGCCATTTTCACGCCCAACTCGAAGGCCGCCACCACGAAAGGTTTGTGCCCGCCCTTCCCTTGTGTGCCTACCCGATTGAGATCCTGTAGCTAGCTAGATGATGCTGGACGGAAAGATGCTGGATGGGAATCGACAGTCACAGGAGAAGCCCAACCTTCAGATTATCGTTCAATCCAGTCCTAGACGCATTGCAAAAGTTGGAATGCACGCCTTTCGTAAATCCCTTGTATACCTACCTGATCGAGATCCTATAGCTGGCTAGATGATGCTGGGCGGGAATCGATAACCACGGGCGAAGCTCAACCGTCATATTATCGTTCGATCCAGTCCTAGACACATTGCGAATATACATGCTCTCCCTGACTTGCGCGAGTCCAGAGCTAAATCGATCATTGCGGGGGGGCACACGATTATCCATAATTTTATTCTGCCATTGGCATGGTGGCATACATATTACATATATTACTGGCCCAGGTAGGATTTATAAAACACAGCAAGAGAAGGTCTGGACAAATCAAGGCCCACGACCAGCACCCTCCACGGGTTCTACGTCATGATACCCCGCACCCGGGCTAGTGTACAATGGACAGTTTGATGGCATGGAAATCATACGTGCTGCGGCCTTCGTGACGTGGGTAACCTTAAGATTTATCGAAAAAAATTGAGTTTCTGTTGGAAATTTTATGTCTTATCAAACTAACGCAGTCAAAACGGTATTGTAAATGATGGAAATTAAGTACTACGTCTTTGCCGGTTGAAGCGGGTGGGTCAGAACTTCGGGAGTCCGGAAGTGAATGAGGGTGCATCCGGGGAGGAGGAGCTATCATATTCGGCGATCGTTTGGTTGTAGGTGCAATGTCCTTGCGTGGGGATGTAGGTCGAAGATTCAGAATATTCAGATGTGGGGCTTGGGTGTGATCCATGCACATACTCCTCTACTTCACGGTAGTTTCCTCGCGCGAAGGTGTATGTCGGGGGCTTGGATGTAGGCTGTAGCTCGTGTGCATAGCCGGCCCTATAGTTAAAGGCATGTATCGGGGGTTCGGGTATAGGTCGTAGTCTATGCAGCGCGGTGTGGTTTTCATGACTGGAGAGACATATCGGGGTTTTGGAAATGGGCTGTAGTCCCTCCTCCGCAAAAATAGGTAGCAATTCCATTCCATTAGCCATCTTTTGCTGATCAGGGTGATTAACTTGACTTGTGGGATGAGAATATTGTATTCCATTAAACATTGGCTGGTAGGTAGGATAACTGTTTCGCGCCTGACATAACATTAGGGTATCGTTGGGCGCTGGTAGGGCTGAGGTCATGCCGGGGTATGTAGGATATGTATATTGCAAGCTTGCGCCCCATGAATGCTGGTTGCTGCCTGGAAAGAACCGCGGGGGAAAGCTATTTGGGTTCCAGGATGGATCTATAGCATTGGCCTGGTAGCCGGGGTTGTGATAGAGGGGCGGGGGTAATTGAGAAGCAGAGATAGAGGTTTGTGAGCGAAAATCGCCCCGCTGATGATAGTCCGAGGGCGAAATGTTGGAGATATGTGGAAGAGTCGGAGTGTGGAGAGAAGTTGGTAGGCAGTGGGGAGTGACATGGCCATACTGATTAAAACCGCCCTCCCGTGATGGATTTTGGAGGGTGTCAGAGGTACTGGGTGGTTGCTCCGCAGGAAAAGTGGGGACCACTAAGGTGAGCGAAATGGTTGATCTTCCAGTTAAAGGGGAAATTGAGCTCGATGTTGAGCTTGAGAGGCTTGGCGCGCGGGAGGTACGCGGTAGGATGGGACGGCGACGGGCACGGGCGCGGGTGCGGGGCACTTTGATAGGGCCAGGGGAGTCTGATGCGGAAGGTGTAGAAGTCGGCGGAGAAGACACGACAGAACACGGTCCCGGCCCCATCAAGTGCCTATTCAACGAGTCCCTACGACTGTACCTGAGGTCGTATTCAGTGAGCTTCCCAAGCACTGATCAAAGCGTAAACTTCACGTTCGGGGACAGGTTGGGCATTTCTCCCGGACCTCCCGCTTGCGAGGACCACAAACACGATTGTCATGACGCCATAAGGAGCAGATTGCCAATGATTTGTGACAGCGGCTACAAAACTACGAGTAGTGTGCATTAGTCCCAGCTAGCGGCGCGCTCAAAGGCCGACTCACCACCCGGGCCTGTCTGGCCTTTGCCTTCCTTCTGGATTCCGCTGACGTAGAGGGGATGGAGATTATACTGTCCACAGTAGCGGAGCCAACCGGGGGAGGGGGCGAGGGCGGGAGCGGGGGTGGGGGTAGAGATGACTCATCAACTATAACTACTGGCAATAGAAACTGGGCGGTTGTGTGCTCCGATGTGGCATGGGGCTGAGGTCGCATAGGTGGACAACGAGGTCCGCCGCACGATATCGGTGGGTTGCTAATAAAAACGAGAATATAGGAAGGACTGAGATTAAATAAATGAGATTAGAGGTGAGGCTTGAGTGATTCCCCGAAATTTAATTTTCGTTACTTATACAGCAGCGGCCTGCAAGACGTCAATCTCGATCGACCCAGACGCTTCGAAATACTAGGATGGGGTGGACCGGCGTCGCTAAAAAGCACGAGAAAGAGGAAAGAATCCGTTTCAAGAGGGAGGTAGGTCCCGGTTCACGATCTTCGTGCTACACTACGGCCAATCTTTGGGCATGTGGTCTTCTGTCTCTCGGTGGCTCAACACAGCCCGTAGGGAGATGCGCGAAAGAAGCCCAACACCATCCTATTGGAATTCAGGCGTCATATCGGCATCCAGATCGGCATCCCAATTCACGTCCCATGCTTTTAAATATCGGTCAAGATATTTGGCGTGATATCCAAGATAAGAAGGGGATTGGGTATACCACAGGCAATTGCAGTGCTATCCTGTGCAATTTACTTGAAGGGGGTATAGTCAATGACTCGAATGACATGATATTGGTTTTAATCGTTCCAAAGTTGAGGATGAAAGCAGCGGGGTGCACATATTCGAAAGGAGAACAAAGAATTGCTTCCGTCAAATTCTGGCTTGGAACCCATCGTCCGCAGGTTTCCGGGATAGTGTCGAGAGAGGGATAGGTGTCGCCACTGAGTTTTGCCGTCCAAAAAATCATCTACCGGGACGAGTCACAATTAACCCGTTCAACAAATGAGGGAGCAGATTTTTCGTGATAAATATTTTCGGTAATCTCACCTTGCATTTGGTATAAAGACGTCCTTGGGTGCGCCAGGGGGGTTGATATTTCCGTGACATCTGTGCCACCAAAGCCACTTTGGTATGGATGGTGCCAAACTAAAGGGTACCGCGTCCCCACAGCTGTCCGGGGTGAGTAATTAGCCTGGACTCCGAGATTTCTTAGAAGCTCACCGGGAGCCCCCGTGGGCGGCTTATAGATCAGTGAGAGATAATCAAACTCTGCACAAGGCCTCTTGCACCGGTTTGGTGATCGAGCGCTGGGAGCAAGAGTGCTGATGGAGCAACATCCTTAGGGGTTGGGAGAAGGGGAACATCTGGGGTATTTATACCAAATAATTTGACCAACGCTCGTGAGGGCTACTGGGATATATTTGACCATCCTCTCACACTTCTGTCACTTTCAAATTCGAAGGCGAGGGACAACAATTCTCTCTCTTTATAAGCGTTCAGTCACCCACCCACTGGTGGAGCGCCATCGGCCAGGAAATCGTTGATCAATCATCCTAGCCGACTATGGTCCATAGACTCCCATATCCAAGTGACTGTCTCGCACTTGGTGAGATCATTTTTGAGACAGCGGCCCAACCCACATCAGAACATCATATCATCTGATGGGTAGTCTCCGCGAATAGCAACGGTATCAATCACGCGCAGCGATTTAAGTTCGAATGTAATTTGGGCGTAATGACACCCCTCCGTGGTATATAGACCCCGGGTCAACGCAGCTAGAATATGCAGTCATTCAGATGACAGAAAGCGTAACATCATTGATGATTTGTGCACCGGGGCTGGGTCCTTGGCTCCTTTGGCTCGAAACTTTTCGCGTTCACGCTGGCTATTTTTATGACCCCAAATCGCCGAGTCTTCATGTTCCTATTTGTAGCACCTACTAGGAAATGTTCAATAAGTATACTATGCGCTTCCTTGCTTTTCAAGTTAGGGTTTGGACAGCTTGTTTGCATCGACCAAATACCGGCCTCACCCACACCAGCGGTACTTCATTCTCGGTTGGCAGCTGCCCAACCGTTGATATACCAAACTCTTGATAAGGCTGGGTTGTAACATGTTTGCTTTGTCGAGTTCCTAAACACATTGGTACCATACCAATGATTTTATTCCGTTTTTTTTTTTTTGTTATAGCTGGGCCTTGAGGCAAGGTGTTCCGTTGCCGGAGGTGATTATTATAGACGAGCTAGTTATGTCTATGCAAAGGGAGTCTGGTTTTCCTGATGTCATACTAATGGCCTTCAAGATAGCCCAGGGAGGTATCCCAACCAGTCCCGGGGCACCGTGCACATAATATCATCTGGCTGAGTTGCCTTCATAGACCATAGCCAAATCGATCATTGTGAAGAGGTCGCACAATTATCCATAATTTTATTCTACCACTGGCACGACGGCGTACATATACATGTATTACCAGCCCAGGCAGGATTCATAAAACATAGCATGAGTAAAGAGAAGGTCCGGACAAATCAAGGGCTACAGGGACAGCGGGACCGGCACACCCTCCACGGGTTCTACAGATCCCACGTCGCGATACCCCGCATCATGGGCTAGGCTAGTGTATGGTGGACAGTCTGATGGCATGAGAGTCATACGTGCTGCAGCCCTCCAAAATTCTCAAGAAGAGAGGAATCACGCCCGTCCTGGCTGGAAGAAGAGGAATGGCAATTCTACGTCCACAAAGAGATGTGTGTGCTTGGGCTGGGGTTTAACCGGGGTTTCCCCAGCCCGGCGGGATCGAAGGGGGCAGCATATTTTGCTCCATCCGGGAGGGTTGAAGAGAGAGATGGCGGGAATGGTACCTATCTAATGGGGCGTTCTCATAGGACATCCTAGATATCGAAATTGGTGACATAGTGGGTGCGCCATATCCTGGTGGCATCAAGGTACGTGGATCGGGACGCTGGATGGGTTGCTGGATGGGTATGGGGTACGGGGATGGGTCGTGCATCCCTGGATGGCCGGGGAGGAGCTGGGCCGCAAAAGGGACCGATGGGACTCTTTGATGCCCATTCCCGAGGTGGGGCGCAAATGTCGGGGAATGCATGGGAGCGCGTTGAACCTCTGGGACAAGTTTGTGGTGCGAGGTCCATGGGGACGGCGCATCCGGAGGAGAAAGGTTTTGGGGAGGTTGGGGAAGGCTTTGGTATGGCTGATTCATCTGATGTCCAGAAAACCTGAGGGGTTGTTCGTCGCGTGACGTAGACCAAATGGAATGACCTGGCCGGTTGGCCTCGGAACCAAAGAGCCAGGCAGGCTGAGGGGCAGATGATGTATGTCCATTGCCGAGCTCCCGGCCGATTCCGAGCACGTCATTGAGAAGGTCTTGTGCAGTTGTTGGCGCAACGAGCGCTGGAGCAGCTGGCATATTGGTAGCTGGGATGTTCTGGGTATGTTTTGGGGAGTAGGGTGATTGTTGCCATGGGCTGGATGCTTGTTTGACTGGAGTTTTGGGACTTACTTGTACAACAGGAGAAGCGGGGAGGGATTGCGGGATGGGTGATGTGGCCACCCTACAGTAAACCTGTTAGCTGGCTGATGAGGTCAAGACATGTAATGACATTACCTTGGATCCCAGACGATCTCTTCATCCTCTTCATCAATCATCTCCGGATCCGACGTGTTTAGGAATTGAAAAGCATCGCGCACAACGTCTTCATCTGTCCTTGACGTTTCTTCTGTCATGTCATCTTCCTCAGGTTTCGCCTTGTTGGTCTCCAGTCTGGGCAGGCCCCCCGCCGCTACCGCATTGGATACCAATTTACGATTCGGTGGTGCCGCCAACCCAGAATTTGAATTACGAAAACGCGCCAGAGGTGTATTCTATGCTGGTATTAGTGCTTGACATGAGGGGGTATTTCTCAGCTAACCTCTACACAAGCCAGCTCATGGGCGTCACATAATAAACCCGAGATTCTCATCAGCTGTTCGACATTGGGATGCACCTGCTCTTGCGGCGACGTAGTGTGGGAGGATTGCTCGCCCTCCGCATCCCCGATCATAGTTTTCAGTGGAAGGAAGCCTCGCATATCGATATCCTCTTCCAAGGAAACGCGGACCGAGGGAAGTTTGTCGACTGGAAACGCACTCGACAATGTTTTGATAAATTCGCTATACGTGCTCCAAAACTGGAGTATCGCTGGGCTTTCGCTGGAACCCTCCGCTAATCCTTGTTGGAAATACTTCACGTTCCCCCGCAACCATTTGCTCGCGATCCTCAGCGCAGGCAACGTCCGCCGGAATGTCGCCGTAATGCGCTGAGCTAAATCATTCTCAGCTGCATCGACGGGAGGCGGCTCCATGAGTTCGTCATGACCAACCTCCAACAGCACCTCATGCAAATCTAGTAAATGAGAGAATATTTTTTGCTCAATAATCCCTGAGGTTTCCGCTGAGGGTGGCTCGTATTTTCTGGATTGACCTGTTCCTGGGGGATCACGAAGCATGCGGTGCTTCCACAGTGCTCCCTGAGAAAGGACAATCGTCTGGGTTATCAAATCGATTGGGAGGAGGCGCTGCGAGGCGAGAATATGGAAGTCGCGGCGAACGCTCTGGTCGTGATCGCGTGTGATGGATTCCATTCTAAATTCAAAAAATGAATGATAATCGCGACAAAATAGGAGCTGAGCCTACTTCGGAATACCTTTTTCCATCCCAACACGCCACAATGCGTGCAAAGCTACAACTTTCTGTTTGAACGAGCTGATGCTCGGATTTGGCGATAGTTGGGCATGCGGTTCCGCGGGCTTCGAATTACGCCACTGCTCTAACGCCTTCGTCATGATTACGCCCATGTTGTCTGCTGCGGTGTCGTAAGGCTGGCGGACGCACAGGGCGCGATAATAGTGGACGAGGGAAGAAAATAGATCCTGCTTGTAGGAGGCGAGGATCGCAAGTTGGTGGGATGGGTTGCCTTCGTGGGGTACAAGATACCTTGCCTGTTCGTAGCACTGTTGGGCCTTATCGTAGTTCCGGGGCCGGGGGCAATATCTGGGGCTCCTGAGCGTCGGTTCCGGCCCCGTCTTCCCGGAACCGTATCTTCGTGTCCTATTCTTGACCTTCCACCAGACTCGTTATACTGTTCTCGGTACCGCGCTATATCTCCCAGGCAGACCAACGCCTTGCTCAAGATAGCCAGGCGACCCTGCCGCTGTGCTGTATCAATTGGGATAAGCGAATTTTCATCATCCTCCGGCGGAAATTGAAAATGGTTTCGTCCGTTCGCCGCTGACAGGCCGCCTGGTGGCGATTCCACATCATCAAGGGGGCGGATAGAATCGTCGTGTGTAGCAGAGAGGATTCCGAGACTGATGAGTGCTGGACGGGCCTCGTCCAATGAGAAAGATCGCTGCAGGCGAATGACTAATGCGGCCCAAAATTTCTCCTCGTCGGCGAGGAATTGGCGAAAGCGCTGAACAAGTTTGCGGTGTTCGACCGGACCATGGCGCACAGGCTGCTGCGCCTGTTTTCCTTGCTGTCGGGCAATAGCGCGGTCTATGGCGTTGATCCGCTGTTTGTAGGATGAAATAAAAGTGTAGGATGTTTGCATCCACAGGTGGTTTTCTGCGTCGCGTGATTCTTTTGCATAGGGATAAACAAGCAGGAGAGTTAAATATCGCCTCCGAAGCTTCAGACGGTCGATGGTTATAGGGGAATAGTCTGTGACCCAAGCAAAAACTTGCCTCTTCCGCTGGAAATCAACTTCTTTGTCAAATGGTTCTTTAACCTTCAATAGCTCCTTGAGCGGAGTAGTGTATATTTTTCGTTTCGCTTTCATTAAAATAGACGACTTGTGAGTTTTCGACCGGGGCAAACTCGAGAATTATTCACCTGGCAATGCCGCTTGCAGATCGCTCCGACATTCTGGATTGTGCTGGTGTCAATATTACGACAGTAAGTCCATAATACACTTCGGTTCAAAACAAGGGATCCCTATGGTGCTTCGCAGGGAGGAAGTGGCCAGTTTCAGTAGAGGGTAAGGATCATGAGTGGAGACTGCGTGGGAATGCTTGATGATTTCTCAAACCGCAACAATCATATCAGACGCCAAGGCCCAAAGACAACTGTATATTTGAACATATGATACATTATTATCCCCAGATAGCAAGAACATCGTAACACTAGATATCTACTCATAATCTTCCTCATCATCGTCGCGGCCACCAGGTCTAAAGAGCGCAAGGAGATCGTCCATTCCGAGCCGCATGTTCTTGATCTTGTCTCCACTCAGTGCGGCACGCGCAAGTTCACGTTTCTTCTCTTGAAGCTATTTGGTTGTGAGTCAGTATGCTCAAGTGATGGGATGGATATCCGCACATCTAGGATTCGATCTTCGACTGTGCCGTCAATTTTCAGCTTGAATATGTTCACATCGCGCGTTTGGCCAAATCGATGCGATCTGTCAAAGGCTTGGTCCTGAAAACGATGGTGAGTGCGTTTTTACGTATGGAAAGGATATCGACCAACCTCGAGAGCAGGGTTCCACCACAGGTCGACCAAGATAACATTGTTACAAGCCGTGAGATTGAGGCCTAAAAATAAATGATGAGTTGCAGGATCCTGGTTTGGGCGAAGAAGGGACTGACCAGTACTGCCCGCTTTGAAGGATATTAGGATAACCCGGATGCTATTGCTGTTTTTAATCCTGTCAAGAGACATCTCCCGGTCGGCGGGAGCCATTGATCCATCATCTATTGATGCTTCAGGTTTCATTTCACTGGGCGAGGGATATAGACGCTTACAGCGAACATATTTAATATTGTTCTCTTGCAAGAAAGGCTCGATCAGGTCCAACATCGAAGTAAATTGGGAGAAAATGATCGTCTTCTCTTCCCCTTCCGATCGTTCGCCGATATCACCTAGCAACTTGAGTATCATCCTAATTTTGGCCGAGGATGGTCGGTTCTCTTCCGCAAGCCTGGCTTGTTTCGCCAATGGTATACAATCTACACAATGGGTATCCCACTCGCCCTCGCCGGCGTTTTTAGCAGAGAGTCTTTGAGCAGCGGTCAGCAAGGGCAGTGAAACGTAATAACGACGTGTTTAACTTACTCGGACGTGCAGACTTGACACTTGCGAGTGACGCCGAGCTGGCCAAAAGCTGCCGCCAAATCGTCCCCATCCTCTTCGTTGTCATCGCCCGCTTTCTTCGAGGATTTCGGTTCAACAGCATCCACGTCCTTCTTATAATCTTTTGCGACTAGAATGGGGTGGTTACATGCTGTGAATGTTGATGCTGAGGTCAGGAGATAGAATAATGGACAAGGGAAGTCCCTGACCTTGTCGGAGCCTAAGCAACAAAAGCAATACGCCAATATAATTACTCCCACCCTTGCCCATTAGCTTTTCGATCACACTCTCCATCTTACCCTCAAGGGCATCGTAGAATGCTCGTTCTGATGAGTCGAATGGACATGATACTACGTTGACAAGCCTCTTGGGCAATTCAATCAGGGCCTTTCCGTTCAGCGTCTGATCCTTTCTTCGCCGAAGCATGATCTGTTTGAGAACGACCTACGAAAAGCCGGATTAGATAGGCAGACGGAATGTGCGTATATCTAATACCTGCAATCGCTTCATTGCCCGGCTCGCACCTCGACCTGATTTTACGGGTTTTGCGATTTGGTTGTTGAACGTATCCCAATTTGAAAGGGGTTTGATGCGAAGGAATTTGATGAGGGAATACAGTTCGACAACATTATTTTGCCTGTTCAGAACAGATTAGTCGATAGCTGGCATACTCGGCCGCCCACATACATGGGGGTACCCGTTAGACACCACCTGAACTTTCCATGGAGTTCACAACATGCAACGGCGCCTTTAGTTTTCTCGTTTTTGATATTATGTGCCTCATCTGCGGGAAAATTAGCGGGCAGCCATGAAGCACGAGAAGTGGTATTACCCAAAACAATTCGCCACCACTGTACATGGAAAAGAGCATCCTTCTTCGCGCTTGCCCTGGGTGTTTTCTTCTTAGCCACTAGAGTCCTCCCAAAATGCTCTCCAGAGTCGTCAGAGTCGACATCGCTAGCATCTTTGGCCTTTTTCTTGGTCTTGCTTTTAGATTCATCTTTAGCTGGAGGGGAGTAGGAAGCGTATTCGGACTTGACGACATCGTATGTGGTGACCACGACGTGGGCCCTACGAAGGGCGGCCGGGTCTAATCATAGGTTACATGATGGTCAAATATTTGAATAATGTAATCACCTCCAGTCCTAGAGGTACCATGATGTTTGATGACGGTAAGCCCCACTGCCATTTTCTGAATCTCATCAGCCCATTGTCCGACAAGGGCAAGAGGGCAAACAACTCTGTTATTGACATGAGCTTGGAATAGAAATTAGATCATGAACGTACAATGTCGTCGCAGCCCATCCATCCTGAGCATCGGACTTGCGAGCTCGCCCTTCCACAATTCGCGTGAGGGTTTGAATCGTCTTTCCAAGACTACAAAGCGCTATAAGCCTCGAGCCTATATTGAATCAATAGTACAAACCCCATGTCGTCCGCAAGAATACCACCAGATCGCTTTTTCGAAATATCTTCACGGTCCCTCATCCAGGCTCGGCCAATGATTTGATGGGGTAGCAAAGATATTCCCTCTTTGAAGCCCTTGACAGTCGCATCCTCCATGTTAATTTCTGTTTCAATTTCTTCGTTCATTCCACCACCCATAAGGTCTCTGAGAGCCTTCTCAGCCTCAGTCGTCGACATAACCTGGTAATCGTCATGAAAATCGGGAACGTCTATCAGTTCACCATCCCCTTGTTCGGTATCTTTGGGTTGCGACCCTCCAGAAGGGATTCTATTTTGTATGGGGATGTCCTTGTTGGATGGGATATGGAGCGGCTTGCCAGGAGGTTTCACTCCCGTTCCTGCTTTATTTCCCTCGAGGTATTTCCGTATTTCTGAATCTCTGAGAGTCCCGAATTAACAATTATCGGGTGCTGGAAAGATCCCAAATACATTATTTTCACCGACTCATCGTCTTCCTCGTCGGATGAGATGATAACGGTGGATCGAGGGGCTTTCTTCGTCTTTGGCACCGAGACCGCCGTCGAGGTCGACGACACACTTGATGAAACGGACTAGCCAAGCACGTGTCAAAATATCCTCAAGCGAATGGAAACCTTACTCACAATAACTGAGGGCGCCTCATCTCCCTTGCGTGGGCCGCCAAATTCGGGATAAAGGCCAGCATCTGCTGCTAGTCGCTGTCGTCTGCACACACATATTCAGAGATACACCAGAACACTTTTGGACGCGTCTCGTACATGTGTTCCATGGGCATTTTTTCCGGAAGCTGAGTGGGTTGGAAACGAGGTGTGGTGGAAAGAAAGACGCGTTCAGGGTGCAAGTTTAATTGGTGTAATATAATGGTCACGTGGTCGGTGTTCGAATCGCGCTGCCACAGTGACAGTGCCGTCGTGTGACTTGTCGGGACTCGGGACGGGTCACATCGTCACAAACCTTCTGGCGTCGCCGCTTGACGTCATGGTCCCGCAACAAATTCAGAAAAAACCGTTTCCGGCGCACCCCCGCGTCCATCCCGGTGGTCTCTGATATGTCTTTCCCCCACCAACGACTACAAGGACGAAATCAAAAACCATTGTTTTGCTTTGCAGCCTCGTGGTCCCGGTGGATAATGATATTACATATACTCGTCCAGGCTGTCGCCGCCTGTTTTGAACCTTGAGGCGGTCTTTGTAACGCCGGTATTTGGTTCCTTCCTCGCTTGGATTGGACATGCGCCAATTTGGGCTGGCAGTGGGAGAATGTAGCCATGTAAGTGTGGGCGGACCTTGGCGAACCCAGCCACTGGTGTCTCAAATACTAATAGCGAAGCGGCCCCGGAATACTATTGCTGGGTTAAACTTAAAGCAGTCTGCAGGCTTCGGGGAATAGAACCTGCCCATTCATGCAAGATGCAAATTCCATCAAAACTACCCTAGTTGGGAATTGGATGAGTGGCTGGGCTTCCCACCAATCGGACGCTTCCCTCCCGCATTCGGCACCGGTCGGGGCGCGTACATAAAGCCCCACCCCGACCGAGTCCCATACGCGTAAGAAATTTAACACGGCAGGCCGGGACAACTGTTGCATGGGTCACCGGTTGGCGGTCACTGGACACCACGGTCTCACCCCTCATCCAAAAAGGTGGGTGGAATTCCCAGAGGCGTCCCCACATATATATGGCAGTGTTCAGCTTCGATATTGGTAGCACATTGGGATGTCTGAAGGAAAGATCGACTTTCGCGTTCGCGGGGAGACATTCCAAACATGGTATAAAGTAGTGGGTGAGATCACCACAAACTCCCGACCATTGATCGTTCTCCACGGCGGTCCCGGTGTCACCCATTCCTATCTACTTGCTCATACCGATTTATCAAAGGCCTATGGGATCCCACTGATCTTTTACGACCAGGTTGGCAACGGCCAATCCACTCATATCCTTGACAAGCCCAAGGAATTTTGGTCTGTTGACCTTTTCATGGACGAACTGGATAATTTGCTCGCACATTTCAATATCGCGGGGAATTTTGATCTCTTGGGACACTCGTGGGGTGGAATGTTGGCCGGTTCTTACGCGACCCAGCGAAGGCCCGCAGGTTTAAAGCATCTTATTATCACCGACTCCCCGGCTTCGATGCCGCTTTGGGAGGAGAGCACAGCGAAGTTGCTCA
>JADNYI010000395.1:0-29769 GCA_015501065.1 Infundibulicybe gibba | reverse complement strand
CATTGCTACCAGCCCGTAAAATACTGACACGACAATTGGAGATCCGATGCCAGTGGCGAATCTATTCAATGTTCAACCCCATCTCAACCCCTTCCCCGATCTCCGCTCCAGACTAGCCAGTCCAACCCCCGCCCGGAAAGCGACAGACACGAAGATGTACTGTGAAGAGAGGCTACAGATAACGCTCCAAATTCCTTCATCCTCTACGGTCGCGGAAGCAAAGGCGGCGGCGTTGAAGGGAATGTACAAGCATCTTCTTAATTTGCTGGGGGTGCTAGTCGCCCTGGACGACAGATATGTTAAGGTCTACCCAGGTGTGAGGACTACCGGTAATACCACGACTGAACCTCATCCACCGGCCTGCTCGACACCCGACCTGAAGATTGGCGATATCTGCACCAGCGACAAGTCTATCATGATAATTGTGTGGCCGAGAGCGAAACCAGGATGCACTATCGTGCCATCGCCAATCATGGATGCACTACGCAACGCGGTGGCTGAGCTCGCCCACGTAACAGCACGGTTTACTACACTGAAATTACTTGTGGAGAAGCATTCCAAGAAATCGAAATCTAAACGAAAAAAATCTAAACGAAAAGGTGGGTTATGAGCAATGCTTTCTATAGCCGTCTCTGCTCACAGCCTCGTTCACCAGGACCCTCGTCCACTCACCCCCCAACCAACGTGGCACAAGATTCGGCGTCTGTGGACAACGGTGGCATTGTCGGGGCGTTCATAATGACCGAGGACAGAATTTCAGAGGTCCTGAAGGCAGAAGATGCACTCTTTGTGACTGGGACCAAACTCATGGAGTCCATGGAGGCGGAACTAAAGAAATTCGATGCATAGAACGTGACGCGGGGGAGACTTGGAAGACATCCGAGCTGAAGATAGTAGCACTAGTATCGATTAGTTGTCAACTATAATCCGTCTTGCCGGTAGCATGTTGCACTCGCTGTTACCAAAAGTAACGCATGGTCACAAAGTAACGGCCATATAAAAATATTGGGACACCGCGCGACAACATCCGTTGACCCCGTTTTTTTAAACCAACACGACGTGAATACATAAATTATTGCTACCCAGTGCGATTTATTTGGTCTGCAGCACACTCGCGCGCTCATAGGGATCAGTTTTTATTGAACGAGCGTGATGTGTGACAGGTGTGATTATGCGTTATTTTGGCATGTGACAGCGAGTACAATTGCGTTGATCTGGGCTGAGTACCAGGTCGCTACCATTCGTGGCTGGGTCCTCCATTCGTTCCAATTACTGGCAATAAGTGATACGGGTGGAAGACTGCCTTCGGCAATAACAAGAATGAGAACCCTCCGGCCGCTGTCTAGTTTGTCGACAAGTCAGCACGCTTTGTTGACTTGCCAACGGATCGGATGGTCAGGTCTTCAGAAGCCGCCACCCCGCTCCGTTGCGATGTCGGCCAAGGGACACATCGGAGCAAGCGTCCCGGATTTTAAGCTCGAGGAGAGATGCAAGGGGTTTGGGACGTGGCTGAAAAGAAGCTCAAGGACGGTCTGTTCGGATCCATCGGCCGGCACTGATACAAAAAAATGTGACCGCAGCTACTGCTTCCTTTTCGTTATGTACCGCCTTTGTGACCGCTGGTGAGCACGCCCGCCCTATTAGCAATGTTCAGCGGCCATCGTGCGACCCAAGGGAATTCTCGGCTTCGCAGGTCAGGTTCAGAGCCTCGGAGGCCAAGAACCCAGTGCCCCAGCCTTTGCTCCGAATGTCAGCCCTTCCCTGTAGGTGGGGTTGATGGATTAACGCATCTACTCGCGCACGAATTGAAACGGTTCTTTATTTGAACGACTAATTATATGGCAACATCAATTGTGATACTTGCCCGAAGACACAAAAACATACCTGCGGCCTAGACCATAGCCGCAGTGCTAGTAGCGAGTCCGGCAGTAGTCTTAGTGCGCTAAAATTCATGCCCGTTCGTCGGAGGCAAGGGTACTAGGTCTACGGGGAAATCAGAGCGCTGAAGAGGTGAGAGGTGGGACATACAATACCAGGGCGCACACGATCAAGGCGAGGGTCCAAGTTCGGCGAGAGGCCGTTGGGTAAGTCATATGTTGGCATTCTGGCTATCTGCCGCCGGATTGGTTGTATGTCAACCCTAGGAGGAAATTAGGTGTCGTCCGAACATGAGTGACAAAAACTCAACAATAAATCGCACATCAAAGGTGCACTGCGCAAGCCTCCAATCTTCGCCTTACCCCACCCACCCATTAACACCCTGCCGGCTCGCGACCCTGCTCAGTTTGGTGTTCTCCTGGAAGTCATCATCGGTCAGTTGCCGCCAAGTTGTAACAGGGTTCCAATTCCAACGTCTACGCGCCGGGTATTTCCATAAGCAGAGGGCAGCGAGGGGGAAGATCGAATATATCGATTCCTTCCAATAGGTAAGACCATCGGGCAGAGTAGGAAACGATGGTGGAAAGTATATATACGAACCAAAATCCAATAACTCCAGGTATCATTTGAGACAGGCGCTAAGGTACATCTCGTTGAGTAAATCCTCAAGGATCTACTCGATAAGATGTATCTTCTCTTTATGTGACATCGCAATTTGATCGATAAAAGCGCCAATATTGGTGAGCAGGTAGAAATTCTGAGCAGAAGCCTAATCAGACGCCGCGTACTCTAGATGACGATGGGTGGAAGAAATCACACCACTAAAACACTCACAATGGTCAGAGCCGGATCTCGCCCATCACCCCCGTAGCGACAACGAAAAATCAGTCTGCCTATATTGTTTCACAGCCAGCCGCGAATAACCCGTGCCTAAAATGCGCCTGTGAGTACAGTGATTTATCACGATAGAATGTACCGAACCTATAACAACTGATGCCACTAAGAGTGAGCCAATGGCACTCAACTTCCCGATGGCTTGGAACGGCAAAGGTGAGAGGGTGAAAGATTGCTGAATGAAGTCCATCCGGCGTTCATGCTCAACAAGACACCCAAACATTGGGAAAAATCAACATACGAAGACTGCTGAGCACCCATAGAACCACCCAATCCCAAACACTCATGGGTTTGTAGAATATAAGCCACACAGAGAAGCGCTTGGATCCCATCGAGTTCACATTCAATGTTGCGGTAAAATCACTTCTTCCCAGAATTCATCTAGACACCATGCTTCTTGAGGAGGATGTCGACGTGTGAGATGGAATCGGGTCTTAGGCTTGTCGTTGCGTCTATACAAAACTGTGGACTTGTGAGCGCAAGCCGAGCAGGTACTCAACTGATTGATGCCATCCTCAGGGATACAGTCGCTTTGGGATTGGGCGTGCCTCGGACATGCTATGTCTCTTTCTTCAGCCTGTTTATTGGCAGATCCTCCTCCAAAAGCCGTTTGGAGCCCCCACGACATCATCATGAATGATCCATTCGCGCACCCTGCGCCCATGGACATCAATACTCTCGACCAGCGGAGCAGGTTATTAACGTCTTCACAAATATCCACAGATCTGCCCACTCGGGAAGAGGGACTGACGTCCCCGCCCCTCCAGCCGACGGCTCAACCCATTGGGTACGCAGCAGACGCATATCATATGCGGTCTGGAGTGAAACTAACATCCGTAATCCAAGCACTGACGTCAGGGCTTGGATCACAGATGTTATTTCTCAGTGGCATGACGTAGTCTCTGGATTGGGAGGTTAGTTTGAGACCGCCTAACTTCAAGATCACACACACCAAAATTGGTAAAACAATGACAGACTAGCGGACGCGCGCGGCTCCAACCAAGCACACCGGATTGATCTCCTTTCTTCAAGAACCAGTACGCGAGTCGCTTGGAAGAGGCCGTTGAGCAACATCCATCTAGCGCGCTTATACTTAGCAAGATACCCAAACGTTAAAGAAGTCAACGTACGAAAACCCATATAACTGGCCTAATCTCAAATGTAGCTGTAGCATATACCCGTACGTGGAGAAACGCTCTGCAAGCTCAACAAACGCCATGCCTAGAATGGTGGCGTTAGTTCATGTTTTCCAAGGGGTTGTAAGACTTACGATGAGCATTTCACGGAATAGATCCAAGCACCCTGCAACGCTTCCTGTTTGCATCCCGTAGGAGGTTCTAGCCCATCATGGATCTCATCGTGTTCGTGTTCGACACCACGGTCTTCAGAACGTCGCCCACAAAAGCCCTCTCCTTCTCGGTATTCAACTGGATGCCATGCTTCTAAGCCTCACTTGCGGCCGTAAACGCGATACTGTCGCATTGAATCGTTCCTGCTGAGGCCCATTCTTCTGATATTTTCTTTGAAGGTGGGGAAATTATTTTCCACATATGCTTCTGACCTGAAATCCGAAATGAATTGAGCACTGAACCCGCATAGAAAAGTGTACCTGCCCAAGAGTCCATGAGGGATCCTCGAACGCCAGCCCCCTTCCTTCAGGCAACATTAGTAGCACGGCCCCAACCCGTTTATGTTGAGACAATCCCCAAGGTAGGTGTCGGCGTATGAGGTTCACAACCAGGCCTTTCGCTGCGAAAGTTGTAGACTTGGAAGTTGGAAGCACTGGCCTGAGATGCGTCAACGGATTACCTAATGCCCTCCCACCAAATCCGCTGTGCCAGCAGACATGCCTTGGTGGGGAGATAACAACCTCATCCTGCCACCTCTACGCCTCATTGAATCTTCGTACTTGGTGACCTGTCAGTATCAATCCAGGACAAGAACATGTTCTCCTTCGACCACGAATCGACCACTTGGCCTTTTGGTTTGGCAAGCTTCGCGTGATGGTGTTGGAGCCAACGGGTGCAAAGTATCTCGGCCGCGGGTGAGCGCTGCTTACAATGTCGATTTTCAACTTGTGACCGCCTTTAGGCACGGCGCAGGCTGGGACTTGAACTTCTTGGATCAGAGGCGCTCTAGTACACCCGTATCGGGCTCGGACGGGTGGATCCTGCTTTTTGGTGGCGATGTGGTTAAGACGTCTGCAGGAGGCACAACACAGAGACTTTTCTACCAATTGTGATTTAGCCACAGCTAAGCCTCGTAGCTTTGGACTTACCCCGAGGTGGCCGTTTCCCGGGAAGGTGGACCGACCAGTGCAACGACGATAACCTGAACGCACACCTTACTCTAGCTTGAGGACGAGCGATAAACTTCAATCGTGCGCCCAAACTTGACCGTTGAAGCTCGAACGTGTTGGAGCTGTGATGTGAGGTGTGTGTGATGCAGAACAGGGTGAATAATACAGGAAACGCATCGCTAATCAAAAATTATCGCATTTCTTCAATACAGCCCCCGGATATCTTGACTGGCGCTGTATTTCCGTGGCGGGTTTCAGGGCCTACCCTCCGTGGTCCTCGCTCGAGACTTACCTCTAATTTAGAGGTAGGCCTGAAACGAGGACATCGGCGATACCTTGGCAAATTGGAACACCACAGTGGGAGGCCCTTCCCTCCTCGCCTTACAACTTAGAGTGCTGGATCCAGGTCGCGTATTAGTAGTATAGGGCGCATACACACATTTAAAAGCGATTCCTACCAGATAATCACAAGGACCAGCCCGGGAATTGGACAACCGCGACCCTCTCACACCGCCTAGTCAAGTTCCCGACGGAAAGACGCCCGCTGCCGTAGGCATTCAAAGTGACTGTAACCGGGAGTATGAGCGGGGCGGAATGCTAATGGTGAAGACTAACACAACGCGATAGGTCCGATAAAGGAGGAGAGGGCTACGTCTTGAGCTTGAGGGCCTAACTGCATCATTTCCGAGTAATTAGTGCTGGTTCCACAAGGGTGAAACTGGAGGGAAGGCTCGACCTAATGGAAAGACTGGCTGGAAGCCGAGACTTGAGCTCAAGCGTGATGTGAATCTGTTGCGCGTGGTCTTGGTTATCACTGTCAATTTCGTCGGACTGACTGTATCAGCCCACGGGGTAGGTTAGAGCGTCTGGTAGCGGGGCAGTAATCGTACAGAGATTTGGAAGGGATGGGGAGACTCGCGTTTACCAGTGGCGTCCTTGCCCGCGGGTGCGTAAGGGTGGCTGACATGGTCTCGATGCAATGGATGTACCGGCGGCGGCTGACTCCTCGGAATTAGAGTTGGGAGTGATCGGTGGCACCCCAATGTTCAACATTCAACGTTCAACCCCTCTTCAACCACACCACTTCTCCCCAGACCAACTACACCCCTCCCGCCTATTCACCATGGCAAAAAAGAACAAGAAACAGACGGCTCCGGCGGTCGCAGTGACGATGTTGTACCAGGAGCCACCCATACAAAGGGTAATGGAGTTCCCCCCGACTTCCAAGGTAGAGGATGTAGAGGCCGCCGGATACGAGGAGCTGTCGGGACACCTGTTTGAGCTGACAGGGTTTCGTATCTCCCGGGACGATGTCCAAATCAACATATATCCAGGGGTGCCAGGTATGACTACTGGGCGTTACGAGCGAATCTTGCGTTAATGGATCATTACCGGTTACCAGCCACCAGCGGCACCACGATTCAGGACTTTAGATCCAGTGGCAGCGTCGCACCGACGATCACCTTCCTGTATAAACTTCCTTCATCAGGAAGCAGCAAGAACACCGCCGCCACGCGACTACCACCCGTACAGCGCATGGCTGCCGAGCTCAAGGAAACAAGAAGGCGGCTCAAGGCCGCGGAACTTATAATCGAAGAGTTTAAACAAGCCGAGAAACAAGCTAAATCCGAAAGAAAAAAAAACAGAAAAGGCGAGTCACAGAGAGGTGCTTCCCATGGTCCTCACTAACGGCCCCGAATTCACCAGGATTGGCAATACCGCCAGATAACCAACAAATCTCGGCCTTGCAGGCTAAGATCAGGACTCTGGAAGAAGAATTGGAGGCAGAGACGGAAAAGTCGGAGGCAGCGAAAGCATTGCAGCAGGCGGAGCTTGGCGGGTTGAGAGTAGGGTTCACAACAGCATTTGAAGTGAGTTGTAAACCACTGGTTTTTGATGGCTCTCGCTGATACGCTATAGGACCGCGTCGCAATAAATAATATTAGGCACCGGGTGCTCCTCGACCTGGGGCGTGACTACCTTGCGACCATTTGTGGCCACACCGACTGGGATACTTGGGTGGCTGCCTTTGGCAATGATAGGGATCGGATGCACGCACTAGCATTAACGGCCCTAGCCCAGGTCCCCTTGCACCGGCACTGGACGAACGAAGCTCTGCACCGGCTGGTGATTCGCCGTCGCGACCCACTCCGGAACCGCGGTAACGAAGCCGCACACAATGCTACCATAAGGGGTCTTGAGTGCAGTGTTCTGTCATTGCCAGAAGGTGGGCAAGAAAGGGTGGATATGTTCGCAATCTATGAACTCGTGTTCGATGGCGCAGTACCGACTCTTTGAATACCAGTTCTACGCATACATATATCCTATAGATCATAATATATATATGATATCGGTATAAAAAGATCTCGGCCATGACAGCAGGTGAGATGCATCAGGAAAAGATGATGTTACTTTTTGTGACTTTGGGTCACTTTTGGAGTACTTTTAGCCTTATTCAGGGACCCGAAAAGCACCAAAGTGCGCCGAAAGTCACAAAAAGTCACGAGAAGTAACATCGACTTTTCCTGATGTGGGTGCCGCGGTGCTGACAGAGGGCAGGAGGATGGACCACTTGGGGGTGGGGGAATCAGGGTATCGGTTTCGCGTGCTGGATTGGGCCCCTGGAGATGATAATGAGAGGAATGATGGAGCCGCTCGGGGAGACCAGGAGGTAGATGTCAGATACGTCACCTGGGCTTCTATTTCCCGATATTGATAAACTCTGGCCTCTCCTCTATGATATTTTCATCAGCACTCGGGGCAGGCGTTGGCTGTACCGGCTCCTCGTGCTCTCCTGCTACAGTCTCTTCCATGATCCGGTTTCTTCTACGATTTCTGGTTGGAAATAGTTCTTCCCATGCCTCTCCAACTGGTGTGGACGCGGGACGCGGAAGTCCTGGAAGCGATAGGCGTATCAAAGGGTATGGTGGGGTGCTGTGGAGTGACCATGAGAGGCGACAGAGAGCTTCACAAGTGACGCTGCACAGATAGAGCCCAAAGGCGGGGGCGGCGAAGGCGCAGATGGATCGCTCGAGGGCAGAGCGAGAGGTCGATGGTGTGGACGTCGCGGAGAGCGCCAGCGCGAATACTGATGGTGGGAGAGGGAGAGTAGACATCTGGCATGGGGTTAGAGTGAACGGTTCTGGAGGGAATCCAGGACTTCGATTCGTCTTTTATGCTCAACGATGTGGGTGCCTCAATATATCGCTCGGCGCCGACAAGCTCCGAGTGGCTTCCCCCCCCCCAGCCATAACCAGCACAACCACAATGATTTCCATCACCGAGACGACGCCCAGGCTCTGGAGGTGCCAGGTATGACCGGTGAACCGGTGACCAGTTACATATATAATCCATCATACTTACCAGCGGGTCGGTGACACCAAGATTCAGGATCTCCACCCCGGTGACGATGTCACACAATGATCATCTTCTTGCAGAGGCTTCCATCAAGAAGCAACAGCAATATTGCCACCACCCCGCCACCACCGATAAAATATATGGCCGCCAACTGCAACAATAAAGCAAGGCAGCTCAACACCACAGAGTTGATGATGGAGGAGTCTAACCAGGCTCGGAAAAAAGCGAAATCCCGACGAAAAAGTGAGTTACAGAGAGACGCTTGCCATGTCCCCGCCGACAGCCCCTGAATTCACCAGGATCCAAGAAAGCGGCTCAATCGAATTTGGCAACAACGCCAGATGACAATGATTCCGAACTTCGCGAACAAATCTCGGCCTTGTGGGTCAATGTCAGGGCCCTGGAGGCCGGTTTGGAGGCATGGAAAGAAAGATCAGAGGCAGAGAATGCATCGTTGTGGGTACAGCTTGACGAGCTGAAAGCAGGATTTGCGACACTAGTTGAAGTGAGTTGTAGACCACCGATTTTTGATGCTCTTGCTGATATGCTGTACTAGGATCACTCCGAGATTCACGCTATTAGGCGGGGAGTACTCCTAGACATGGGACGCAACCGCGTCGCCACCGTCTGCGGCTACGTTGAATGGGATAGTTGGCTGGCTGCCTCTAGTGATGATAGGGGTCAGATGTATAGACAAGCATCAGCGGCACTTGCTCAGGTCCCCTTGCCCCGCCACTGGACGGACGAAGCTCTGGAGCGGCTGGTGTCTCACCATGAGCCACCCCGGAGCCTGAGTTACACCATACCTCGTGCCAACAGGTTGAATATTGAAGACAGTGTTCTGGCTTTGCCGGAGGGTGGGCAAGAAAGGAAGGATATGATCGCAATTTTTGAGCTGGTATTTAACGTTACAGTTCCAACTTTTGAATAATTCCATGCATGCATATGAATAATACATATATATGATTGGTATAAAAAGATCTCGAGGGCATTTTGCACTTCTGGTCTGGGCGCAAAATTTCTGACACGGCGGGTCTTTCGCTGGTGCGGTGTTGTTTTGGGAAGGCGATGCTGGCCACGCCCCACAGATCTTGGTCTGGCGATCTGGCTGAGGGAATCTGTATGGACAGAGAGCGAGCGGGTGGACTACTCTGGGGCGGGAGGGGGAGGAAATCCGGGTATCGGTTTCGCATGCCGAATCGGGTCCGATAATGAAAGGAATGATGAGGCTGCTCGGGGAGACTGGAAGGTGGACGATGGAATAGGTTCCGTGGGTTCCTATTGCTCGACGTTAACGAACTCTGGCCTCTCCTGTGATATTTTCATCAGCGTTCACTCTTCTGCCACGGTATCTTCCGTGATTTTCTCTCTTCTACGATCCATGCTTGGCAGTCGCTCTTCTTATGCTTCTCCAACTGGATGTCCTGGAAGCGGTAGGCGTATCGAGGGGTATGGCGAGGCACTGTGGAATGACCACGAGGTACTACATAGGAGCATCGAAGGAACAGGCGAATTGCTCGAGGGCGAGCGAGAGGTTGGTGACGCAGATGTCGCGGGTCATCCGCTATGGAGAGCGCCAGCGCGAATATGAAATAGGAAGCATAGGTGTCTGGCATGGGGTTTGGGGCATAAAGATGGGCGGGTTTGGAGGGAACCTAGGTCTTCGATTCATCCTTTTGCTGGTCGGGTCCCCGGAGATGGTAATAAAACGAACGTCGGCGCTAGGCTCGGGGACTGGAAACCAGGCGATGGGGTAGATACTTCAACGTACTGCTCAACGCTGTCTCTTCTGTGGTCTCCGGTCAGCAGTAGCTCTTCGTATGCCTCTTCGACGCTCAGCCCACTAACTCTAGCGTACTCCAGATCGGCAACATCTCCTCCCGTACCTCCCGCACCTTCCTGAAGCTTGCCTCCGCATCGTCAATGAGCGCAGATTCCTCTGCACCCGATTCCACGGCCTCGGCATTTTCTGGCCTGCGCCTCTTCCACCCTGGATTTTACTAGCCCGACCATCTGTGTGGCCGATTGGCGAAAAGTCTTCCATGGCCTTGGAGCGGGGGTCAAGTTCGACGAGGAGTGCAGGGGAAGAGAAGGGAATGGATGATCTGCGGTCCCGTTCATGCGCACGAACATACCCGGGCCCTTCTTGAGAGAGGTTTAAGAGTCGCTTTTGAGTGAGACGACAATGATGCCGAGATTTAAACAGCATCGGACTGGAGACGGACAGAGATGGAGGGAGTTCATGCTTCCGGGGGGGAAGGGTCGAGGCGCCCTTGTTCGCATGAGAGAATGCAAAAGATCACGTTCCTTGGGTCGCCAAGTGCATGAGAGTAGCGAAAAGTGCCGAGATCGAAAGAGGTAAAAGAGGGCAATTGAAGTGGGAAGATGGAGGAGATGGGGGGGATTGGTCGCTGAACGACTTTAATATGTCAGCTGGTTCCAGGCAGGGGTCAGAAAAGAAAATGACTCGAGCTCAAATGGTTCGCCCAGTGATAATCGGGCCCAAACTCCAGTGGTGGCAGGAATAATATTGCAGGACGTTGGTAGCAAGTGGACGGTTCTGGAGGGAATCCAGGTCTTCGGTTGATCTTTTGTGCTGGTTGGGTCCCCGGAGATGATAATAAGAAGAATGTCGGCGCTATGCTCGGGAGACTGGAAACCAGGCGGTATGCTTCAATGTATTGCTCGGCGTCGACAAGCTCTGGCTTCTCCTCCCCAACCATAATTGTCACGACCACCATGATTTCCGTCAGCATTCAGGGGCTCCCATCTCCCGAGGGCCGAGACGATACCCAGGCAAAATTTAGTATATCTGGAGGTGCCAGGTATGCGAGTCTCGAGTTATTACCGGTAACGCGCAACAGGTAATGATTGATTATGTATGTAACTCAAGATTTTACCGGTGACAGGTACCAAGATTCGGGATCCCCGCCCCGGTGACCATCTTCTCGCAGAAACATCCATGAGGAAACAGCAACAATATTGCTGCCACGCTGCCACCGCCGATAAAACCCCCGACCGCGACAATAAACTCGAAGCAAGGCGGCTCAACACCACAGAGTTGATGATGGGGAAGCCTAACCAGGCTCGAAAAAAAGCGAAATCCCGACGAAAAAGTGAGTTACAGAAAGACGCTTGCCATGGTCCCCACCGACAGCCCCTGAATTCACCAGGATCCAAGAAGGTGGCTCAATCGAATTTGGCAACAACGCCGGATAACAATGATTCCGAACTTCTCGAACAAATGTGGGTCGATATCGGGACCTTGAAAGCCGATTTGGAGGCAAGGAAAGAAAGATCGAGGGAAGATGTAAAAAGATTGGGGGCAGAGTATGCATTGCTGCGGGCAGAGTTTGACGAGCTGAAAGCAGGATCAGCGGCCCTAGTTGGAGTGAGTCGTAGACCACCGATTTTTGATGGCTCTTGCTGATATGCTGTAGGATCGCCCCGCGATTGACGCTATTAGGCGGGGAGTACTCCTAGACATGGGACGCAACCGCGTCGCCACCGTCTGCGCCTACGTCGACTGGGATAGTTGGCTGGCTGCCTCTGGTGATGATAGAGGTCAGATGTATAGACAAGCATCAGCAGCACTTGCTCAGGTCCCCTTGCCCCGCCACTGGACGGACGAAGCTCTGGAGCGGCTGATGTTTCACCATGAGCCACCCCGGAGCCTGAGTTACACCATACCTCGTGCCAACAGGTTGAATATTGAAGACAGTGTTCTGGCTTTGCCGGAGGGTGGGCAAGAAAGGAAGGATATGATCGCAATCTTTGAACTGGTATTTAACGTTGCAGTCCCAACTTTTGAATATAGTTCTATGCATACAATGTCCTATAGATAATATATGATTGGTATAAAAGATCTTGACCATAGCAGTGGGCGAATGGGATGGATGCCGCGGTGGGGCATTCTACACTTCTAGTCTGAGCGCAAAGTTCTGACTCGGCGGGCGTGGCAGCCCACTGGCGGGGTCTTTTGCTGTTTGACGACCCAGGAAGGCGATGGGGGGCTTCGTGCCTCACAGATCTTGGTCTGACGATGAGGCTGAGGGAATCGGTATGGACAGAGAGCGGGTGGATGGACTACTCGGGATGGGAGGGGGAGGAAATCCGGGTATCGGTTTCGCATACTGGATTGGGTCTGATAATGAGAGGAATGATAGGGCTGCTCGGGGAGATTGGAAGGTGGATGATGGAATAGACTCCGTGGATTCCCATCACCCGACGTTGACGAATTCTGGCCTCTCCTCTATGATATTCATCGGCATTCGGGGCAGGTGTTGGCTGTACCAGCTCCTTGCGTTCTCCTGCCACGGTCTCTTCCACGTTGGCAGTAGCTCTTCTTATGCATTTCTGACTGGTGTGGACGCGGAAGTTCCGGAAGCGGCAGGCGCGCCAAGGGGCACGGCGGGGCCTTCCACTGAGGCGCTGTGGAATGACCATGAGAGGAGATGGAGAGCTTCTGCGCAGATAGAATTCGAAGGCAGGAGCGGCGAGGGCGCACATGGATCGTTCGAGGGCGGGGCGGGAGGTCGGTGGTGTGGAGGTCGTGGGATCGTCCGCTGCGGAGAGCAACAGCGCAAATAATGATGGTGGGACAGGAAGCGTAGGTATCTGGCATGGGGTTCTGGAGGACTCCGGGGCTTTGATTCGTCTTTCATGCCAGACGATAATAAGAGGAACGTTCTCAGGAGACTGGAAAGCAGGCGACGAGGTGGATGCTTCAACGCATCGCTCGGCGTCGATAGGCTCTGGCTTCTTCCCCCTGGTCATAATCGTTACGATCGCCATGATTTCCGTTAGCATTGATGGTGCTGGCTTCATTAACTCCCTGCACTCTCCCGAATACTCTCTTCTGTGATCCCTGGTCAGCAGCAGCTCTTTGTATGCTTCTTCGACGCTCACCTCACTAGCTCTAGCCTATTCCAGACATCTCCCCCTGCACCTCCACTACTTCCCCAACGCTTGCCTCCGCATCACAAATAGGCGCAGACTCCTCTGCACCCGGTTCCACGGCCCCGGCAGTTTTCGATAACGGCTCTTCCTGCGCCTCTTCCGCACCGGATTTTACTAGCCCGGCCATCTGTGTGGGCAATTGGCGAACGGTCTTCCATGGCCTTGGAGCGGGGGTCAAGTTCAGCGAGGAGTGCAGGGGAAGAGAAGGGAATGGATGATCTGCGGTCCCGTTCATGCGCATGAACATACCCTTCTTGAGAGAGGTTTAAGAGTCGCCTTGGAGCGAGACGACAATGATGCCGAGATTTGAAGAGGATCTGACTGGAGACGGACAGAGACGGAGGGAATTCATGCTTTCTGGGAGGGGGTGCGCCCGTGTCTACATGAGGAGAGAGCGCGGAGAGGCCATGGTCCTTGGATCGCCAAGTGTATGAGAGTAGCGAAAAGTGGCGAGATCAAAACAGGTAAAACAGGGCAATTGAAGTAGAAAGGTGGAGGAGATGGAGGAGATTGGCCGCTGAACGACGCTAATATGTCAGCTATTGTCCAAGCAGGGTTCAGAAAAGAAAATGACTTGAGCCCGAATGACTTTGGCCCACCTGATCATCGGGCCCAAACTTCAATGGTGGCAAAATAATATCGCAGAGGATGTGGTGGCAACGAAAAAAGCGTGCCCGTAAGCCCCAAGCTGTCGAGCATCGCGCAAGGTAGATTGTGTCCTGGTAGTCCCACACACCCCATCAACCCCCTGGATTTCAAAAACAAGAAAACGACATACGACATCGTAATAAAGCGTGGGAAGTGACGAGGTTGGAAGAGAATTGAAGTAGAACAGGAGAATGGCCATTGCCAAGAAATGGCTCTGGGCATCAGGGAAGGCGAAGGGGCGTATTTGGTCATATTATTTCCTGAGCCTGATGCCGTCCTAAATCCTTTTGCACAACTCCGACATCGTTGGAAATCGTCACCATGAAAAACCCAACGCATCACCCAGACGAAATCTACCAAGCCTCCGGACGGGGTATGGTAGCGACAGCAGAAGCTATACAGGACCAGATTCCAGAACGGCAGCCCAACATCCGACTGGCGAGGGAACGTGACATTTGCCATTCGGGGACGTTCTCGGCGATCAGTTCGCCAAGCTGGCTTTACCATCATCCTCCCCCACACCCGATACGCGATATGGTGCTTTGCCGTTAGTCTCGCCCCAGATTGGGTGTGATATCCGTTGGATGTGGACCCAGCAAATTGAGCTGCCGGCTATGTAGACGTCGGTTCCGAACGGATGGATCCGGAAACAGACGATAGATTATTTGTGAGAATACTAATGACCTGCTCCGATAGCTGGGGATATTGACGTCCGCGCGAATAGGACATTTCAGGTGATGTCGTGGGGGCCTCGACGGACCCCACTGTGCTCCAAGCGGTGTGGGGGAGGTTCTATTGATAAACGGGTTTAAGAAAAGAGGCCTGGTACGTTCGAGGCACGTTTAATCCTAAAGCGGTGGTATCTCAGACATTTCTAGCTATCACACATACCCCAATTGATTGACTGGTCGTACGCGAGGATCCTTGCCCTTCGGCAATGTTCTCCCTACGCAATTCTGTCTCACCGGGTCCAGACAAATCGGTCCTCACTATGTGGATGATATTGTCCAAGTGCGTGTTCAAGTGTTGTTTCCCAGTCCCCACTCATTTGGTTAAAAGGATGCCACTGTTTCCGATTCCGCCATCCCAACCACCCATCAAATCCCAATTAAAACCAGTATTCCATCTCCCTCCCGATGTCTCAACCCTCCCAAGTCTACCTTACCCATGAAGGAACCGAACTCATCCTCAACTATGGTCCCAAGACCCATGTGGCGCCGTCTTCACGTGTCCTCGTCGTCGGCGGGGGTGTCACTGGATTCACTGTAAGCATCATCGTGTCCGTTGGGTGGCGTTTCTTATGTATCTCTAGACCGCATGGGCGCTCTTGGACGCAGGATATGCCGTGACCGTCGTGTCAGAGAAATGGGCCTCATTGGAAGACCGAATCACCTCCCAGATCGCCGGCGCATTGTATTTCACCCCATAAGCCTGACGGACAATTCTCTGACTATTTGCTCGTTCAGGTGGGAATGGCCCCGGCAGTGTGCGGAAAACACACGAACCTGATCTCGCTCGACAACTCGAAGAGGTGGTGCATGACCACCTATCGTGGCCTCGACAAGCTCATGCACACCCTCCCCACCCACGAGCACGGCGTCCGGATGCGGATGGCGAACTTCTTCTTCGAGAAGCGCATCGATAATATGCCTGGCCAGCTGGAGAAGATGAATGAGATTGCTGCCGTCCACGATGTCCGTCCCATCCTTACACGCGCTCCGGGTGCGATAACTCATAATTTTCAGATCCAAGGATTCAAGCACGATCCGACACTGGTCAAGACCCACGCCGTCAACCAGGAGGCCGGTGTCGTCGACTCTTACCGCCACCTCGCACCTGTCATCGACACGGACCAATACATGGGATGGCTCCGATCAACCGTGGTCGCGAGGGGCGGGAAGCTGATCACCAGGCGGATCAACGGAGACCTATTAGAGCAGGAGGACAGGTTGTTAGCCAAGTATGGGGCCCAGGCGATCGTGAATGCAACCGGGCTCGGTGCATATGAGACTGCTGCTGATCACTCCGTCGTCCCACTCCGGGGCGCGTTGGTGCGGGTGATCAATGATGGGAAGCGATTCCCGATCGTGAAGGAGGCGCTGTGTGTGTCGCACGATGACACGCATGGAGCTGAGGCGGAGGACATCGTGTTCATCGTTCCCCGCAACGATCGCACGCTCATCCTCGGTGGTCAGTCCGGGCGTGCCTCTCTATTCTGGACGCAATTCTCACATTTGCACAGGTCTCGTTCAACCCCACGTCCACACTCTGGATCTGACGATCGACAGCCCAGAGATCGTTCGGATGCGGGATCGATGCAACAAGTTCGTTCCTGGGCTCGAGAATGCCGAGCTGGATCCGGTGCCATTCGTGCAGGGCCTTCGCCCGTTCCGCGACACGAATGTTCGCGTTGAACAAGAGCAGCGGCTGAAGGCAGATGGGACCCACAGTCGGATCATCCATTCGTATGGGCAGGGCGGGAGCGGATTCACACTCTCGTATGTCGTCGATTGTTTCACTGTTTTAGGACTTTATTGATCGTCGCTGACCAGATTTGGGTGTGCTGCCGATGTATTGGAGCTCCTCTCTTGGCTGGAGAAATCCCCTTACCTGGAACGGGCAAGCCTTTAGATTTGGCGTAGGTTTGGGTGAGGCACGACCAGTTATGACATACCCCTTTGCGTTGGATTACGTTATATAGACCATAATCATGACATATGACACTACGCAAGTCTCAATCACAGCGTTCGTTTTTACGAGCGAAATGGCATCCAATGCAATGGTGATTCTGTCTTCATTGCTTGTATAACCGCTGGCGAGCGTACCCTCCTCCAGGCTTGCCGCGGTCTTTGTATGCGATACCGCCTATTGCCAACGGCAGAGACCCTCTTTATTGGTGCAAGCACCTGAAGATGTCCAAATTGTGTATGAATATACTTGCTATTATTACTGCCGCCTCGATCCGAGCTGAGCCGAGCCGCTGAACGCAAGGAGTTGAACAAATGAGGTGTGCCCTGGGGAACCCAGCTTTGAGGACATGCCCAATGGGAGCTAGATGTTCAGATGATATCAAATGCGCGCTGGTACCTCCAAACCCTCCAAAGCTAGGCTTGCAATGTAAGCCAATAAGAATTCATGGAATCCATGAGTTCTTGTTGGCTTACATTGCAGTGGCCCCGCTGCGCGTTTCAATAACTTGAGCATTACGATCGCATCTTTTCCGCTCTGAAATCGTTATATTTTTCATATAGGCGGCGTCGGCGAGGTGGGGGCGGCCCTACAAGACACAAGGCCATCGCAGACCATTTCTTGCGGCCCCGACCTGCCAAGAGGATCAGGCCGTTCTGATTTGTTTCCTGGGTGTAGTATTGGGGTTTTAATTGTATCCGCATGTCCGAAGATAGGAATGTGGAGCAAGCTTGTCGTGGGCGAGGACAAGTCCTTGATTTAGACTGACAAGTCAACTCTTCGCCATGAATGTAGATACCTGTGTGGCTCGTCTATCCGATTCCCCTGGCACATGGATGGGAGAATAAGTTATCAGTCGGCGGATACGATCCCAGCGGGGACTCGGAAATGCATAAAAGCCACACCAAATGCGGTTCAGATCATACGCCCGGAACCCTGCACCTAGTCCATTCCCTCCCAACGGGACCGCGGGAGGACCATGCTGGCGCCGATGCGTTTACACGCCGTGCGATTGGGTCGTGATGGCAGATCCTTAGGAATTCAACGTGTTTGAATGCTCCCACACGGAAACGCCAGATCGCTGTGGCCTTGAGGGGTTAGAGATAGTGCACCAGGTATGCCTTTGTGGAGACAGGTCTCTGCTGCCGCAGTGGGGCAGTGGGTGATTCGAATGGGGTTGGGTAGCAAGATGACAATATCTTCGTGAGAAAGAACGGTGAGACTGAGTTTGGATTGATGCGGCATTCGGGAATTTTATATCCCGGTGTGGGTTCCTGCCTTTTTGGGACAACAGTATTGGCTTGCACTTTTCGTGAAGTTATCGACGGTATACGGTGGAGCTGGGCGCCGCCGCGCCCAGCTCCAGGCGATCACGCGACCGGACCATGTTACAGTAGTATAGGACACATGTACGTAGACATTAGAGCATCCACGACAACATCATTCGACGCATTCGCGGCACGCGTGATTCCGCTCGGAGAGCGTCTCAGGAGATCTGCCATGTGCAACAGCCTACTTGAATACAGGAGTCAATAACATATGTGACTTTTAAAATGAGAAGGTAATGTAAATACATGAATATCGTTGACGCTACCGTCGTTAGTCTTTTATCTATTGCCGTTCGTGAACGGATTTCCAGGCCAGGCCGGGACTAGCCTCGGTGCATGGAATCTTGCCGTGCAAAAATATGTACCCGCTGTTACCAAAAGTAACGCATAGTCACAAAGTAACGGCCATACAAAAAATGTTGGGCCACCGCGCAACAACATCCGTTGACCCCGTTTTTTTAAACCAGCACGACGTGAATACATAAATTATGGCTGCCCAGTGTGACTTATTTGGTCTGCAGCGCTGTCGCGCGCTCATAAGGATCGGTTTTTATTGAACGAGTGTGATGTGTAATGTGTGACACGTGATTATGCGTTACTTTTAGTAACAGTGAGTATATTGAGCCAATAACAAGAAAGTCCAGGCCGGGATCAAGAGAAACAGAGATGCGGCATGGGACCTCGGACGGGCTGTCCCACGTTAAACCAAACTCCACTCGACTACGATACGGTAAGAGCTGAGTTTTTTTGGGTAATAAGGGTAAAATAAGGCACATACTGTGGGCGAGGCCCTGACCGGGGGTGGCAATTTTCTTGAATGCGCCAGGGGACAAATCAAAGGAGTTTTTGTTCTGGCAATCGACGCATGCATCGACAATTATTGCCGTAACAGACTTTGATTGGCGCGCCGTCATTAAACTAGTTATTTGATTTGTGAATAGCTGCCCACCTTTTTGTTTGCCGTGTTGGTGATCTTGACTTTTTTGCCGCAGAGTGGGGATTTCGCCCTAATGTTACCATACCGCCCCTTGTCTGAATATACATGTTAGACGCTGGTGTTCACCATGAACACTGATGGTCATACCAACGGCAGCGATCAACTCATCATCACGATGGACTAAAAATAAGATGAATATCGGGCAACGGTAGCAGGAATGTGACAAACTGGCTCCACATGCTCCAAAATTACCGTTCTGGTTGTAGGAAGTAGCACTGGGCATGAATGAGAGGGCGTAAATAATGAATAGTAGACTGAACTCACACCCCGCCGGTAACAGGGGCTCGGGCAGCTAGGGAGGTGCTGGGTTGAGGAGCAGGGGCCTGGCTAGTGGTGGGCTGAGGAGCGGGAGCTTGATTGAATGATGGTGTCGACGGTATACACTGAGGGGGACGAGCCGTCTCCAGCGCCTGAGTGGCCTTGGTAGGGATATTCGTGAACCGTAGCACATATAAATTTGACTGAGCTTACGAGGAGCGGGTGGCAACACTGGTCAAAGAAGGGTTCACCGGATCGGCGGTTGCAGCCAAGCGCCAGGTAGCGGGTATAATAAACAGTCCATGGCTGTAGGTAGATGTAAGAGGCAGAGTCAATCAAGCGAGATCCAAGGGTACCTCCAGATCGTTAGTGGCAGCGGGGGAATCAGAGCGAGGAACGACAAGGCCAGAGACAGCAGAGA
This sequence comes from Infundibulicybe gibba, assembly GCA_015501065.1. NCBI lineage: Eukaryota > Fungi > Basidiomycota > Agaricomycetes > Agaricales > Omphalinaceae > Infundibulicybe > Infundibulicybe gibba. The sequence continues at coordinate 10,042 of JADNYI010000395.1, read as the reverse complement.
CAGTGGAGAGGGCGAGAGCAGCGTAGGAAGCAAGGTTGAACATTGTTGCTAAAAATTTGTAGAGACAGGCAGTATGAATGAGTGGCAGGTTAACCTTAACGGTCAATATTCAAACGAGTGGCTGGTAAGGAGATATTTCAGGTACGAATGAGTGGTAGGTTAACTTTTAGTGGTCGATATTTAAACGAGTGGCTGGTAAGGAGATGTTTCAGGTATGAGGACTCCCGGAGAAAGGAGAGGGGCGCGGGGGCTTACTGGGGAAGAAGATGGAATGGCCCTATCCACAAGAATTCCAGTCGAGTGCGCGGTGTTTTCTGACACCACCTGTCTGTTGAAACATTGACCTCAGACACTCAGGACTCGGTGATACTGTGAAATTATTCATTCGTCCAGGGAGACCATGATTGTTTTTGTCGAACCCGTTCCCAGGCAACCATGGTCGTTACGTGTGTTTGCGTCTGCGCGGCTAGTATACCTCCAACATTGGATTGTCACATGGCAGGCGGGGCAGCCATCCTCGATCAAATCTTTGTCCAGGGGTGGGACCGGGATCCCGGGTCAGTGGGCCGACATCCCAAGATGATTCAGCCCTGAAAACTTCTTTTTGTCCGGCGTTCACCTGACCCTTCCCATCTCGCGAACCTTGCTGAATGCTGAAACGGCACGCGACGCCATTAGGTGGCAATTGGGCTCATGAGCCTGTGTAACCAGAATGCGAGGTCCTGAGTGTCATAATTCCGGTCTTGGCCAGGTATTGCAAGCCCCCACCAGAAAAAATCCGTGTTGGAATGTCTTGCACTGAGCAGCCTGGGTTCCGTTGCGCGGTGTGGCTTGGCAGAGTCGAATAGCAGCAGCGTTACTATTTGACTATGCTAAGCTACGCCGTTTGAGCCCAGGATTTGGAGGGGATAGAGACTCGCACGTAGCAGTGGTCCTGAGCGCGCTCTGAATCAGCAACGCCTTCTCCAGTGCCTCTTCTACTCTGCTTCACAACAGGCGAAAACTCCCCTTCCACACTCGTTTCCGTGGCTTCGAAAGTTTCTAAAGGCGGCGGCCCCTCCCACACCCCTTCCACGCCGGATCGACGATCCGCGCCGCCGATTGGTGAAAAGCCCTCTATGGCCTCGGAGGGAGAGTCAAGTTCAACGAGGTGCGCAGGAGAAGGGGATGAGCTGGGCGATCTGCAGTCCCGCACGTGTCCATGCGCGTTCCCAGTCATGAACGGATTCTTCGGGCTCTTCTCAGAGTGTGGGCGAAGAATCGCCTAGCGGTGAGATGACAATAATGACGGGATTTGGAGAGGTCCGATTGGAGACAGGGAGATAAGTAAGGATAGAGGGGGATTATGCGTCCTGGGAGGGCGCGTGAGCCTGGGGGTAGAACACCAGAGGCCGTGTTCCCTGGGTCACCAACTGTCAACTTGTGTATGGGAGTAGCAAGATTGGAAGAGGTGAGAATAATTGGGAAAGCTGATGAGCGAAGGAGAACTTTGGCCGTTGAACGGCTCTGATGTGTTGGATCGTGAGTCTGGCTTCTAAACAGGGTTCAGAAAAGAAAGCGACCCGAGCTCAAATAACGTGAGCCTACCTGATCAGCGAAACCAAGACTCCAGTGGTAACAGGAATAACACCACAGGACGTGGTGCACACCAGGAAAAGCGGGCCCGCCGCTGGCAAGGTCTTGACAAGCATCACCCCAGATTGCGCCCTACATAGCCTGTTAAGAAACAAACATACAACGTTTCGAGGGAGCGTGGAGAGTGACGGGATCGAAAGGGGATTAACGTAAAGAAATAGATGAAGGATGGGGAACGGAGAGAAGCGGCAAGCCTCGGCCCACATGGGGTGTATTTGGTCGTGTTGTTTCTTGAACCTAACGCCGTCCTGGTCCTTTTGCACCAACTCCCGTCATCGCTAGGAAACTCAATCACCAGCCAGGTGAAATCTACCAAGTCCCCAGATAGGGCGTGGTAACGAGTAACGGAAACAGAATTATAGGCGAGATTATATTCCAGAATGGTAGACTGGGACGAAGCGCGACGCCCGACTGGCAAGGGCAAGCAACATTTTCCATTCGGGGACATCATTCTCGGCGATCGATTGCCAGTCTGGCTTTACCATCATCCTCCCCCACACCCAGTATGGGGCAACGGTACCGTTAGATTTGCCTCAGATTGTATGTGATATGCGTCGGATGCGGACCCAGCAAATTGAGCCGCCGGCTAGATGGACAGGAACATCGGTTCCGCTTTATGTTCCCGGGTAAATGGATTTGGAAACAGACGCTCGATATTTGTGAGGATGTTAATAGCATGCTCCGCTAGTTGAGGATATTGACATCCATAGATGCGGGTACGCGAATAGATCATTCCCGACGATGCCACGGAGCCTCGACGGACCCTAGTGTCATCCAAGCATAAACGGGTTTAAGGAAAGAGGCCCAGGATGTTCGAGGCACGCCTAATCTTAAAACGACATCCCAGACTACCACATCTTCTCTCAATCGGTTGATTAGCCATACTCGAGGATCCTCGCCCGTCGGCAATGTTCTCCCCTCGCGATTTTGTCTCAATGATGTTCACCCCCCACTCTATGTGGATGACATTCAAGTGCGCATGCTGGTGTTGTTTCCCATCCTCCATTCTCATCCGGTTAAAAGGCGCCATTGTCACTAGTTTCATCATTCCAGCAACCCCCTGAATCGCAGTTAGAACCAGTATTCCATTTGCCTCCCGATGTCTCAACCCTCCCAAGTCTATCTTACCCGTGAAGGGACCGAACTCATCCTTAACTATGGCCCTAAGACCCATGTGGCACCATCTTCACGTGTCCTTGTCGTCGGCGGGGGTGTAACTGGATTAACTGTAAGCATCATTGTTTCCGTTGGGCGGCGTTTCTTATGTATCTCTAGACCGCATGGGCACTCCTGGACGCGGGATATGCCGTGACCGTCGTGTCAGAGAAGTGGGCCTCATTGGAGGACCGAATCACCTCGCAGATTGCCGGCGCATTGTAATTCACCCCATAAGCCTGACGGGCAATTCTCTGACTATTTGCTCATTCAGGTGGGAATGGCCCCCGGCGGTGTGCGGAAAACACACGAACCTGATCTCACTCGACAACTCGAAGCGATGGTGCATGACCACCTACCGTGGCCTCGACAAGCTCATGCACACCCTCCCGCCCATGAGCACGGGGTCCGGATGCGGATGGCGAACTTCTTCTTCGAGCAGAGCATCGACAAGATGCCTGGTCAGCTGGAGAAGATGAATGAGATTGCTGCCGTCCATGATGTTCGTCCCGCTCCCGGCTTCCCATGTTCTGGCCCTGATTGTTCCCCCAGATCCAAGGATTCAAACATGACCCGACACTAGTCAAGACCCACGCCGTCAATCAGGAGGCCGGTGTCGTCGACTCCTACCGCCACCTCGCACCTGTCATCGACACGGACCAGTACATGGGGTGGCTGCGGTCGACGGTGGTCGCGAAGGGCGGGAAGCTGATCACGGGGCGGATCAACGGAGATCTACTACAGCAGGAGGACAGGCTACTGGCCAAGTATGGGGCCCAGGCGATCGTGAATGCGACGGGGCTCGGGGCATATGAGACTGCTGCAGATCACTCCGTCGTCCCACTCCGGGGCGCCCTGGTTCGTGTCATCAACGATGGGAAGCGATTCCCGATCGTGAGGGAGGCGCTGTGTGTGTCGCACGATGACACGCATGGAGCTGAGGCGGAGGACATCGTGTTCATCGTCCCCCGCAACGATCGCACGCTCATCCTCGGTGGTCAGTTCATAGTTCTTCCCCTTTTGACTCATTCTCATGTACTGCCTACAGGCCTCGTTCAACCGCACGTCCACACCCTGGATCTCACAATCGACAGCCCGGAGATTGTCCGGATGCGGGATCGATGCAACAAGTTCGTTCCCGGGCTCGAGAATGCCGAGCTGGATCCGGTGCCATTCGTGCAGGGCCTCCGCCCATTCCGCGACACGAATGTTCGCGTCGAACAGGAGCAGAGGCTGAGGGCGGACGGGACGCACAGTCGGATCATCCACTCGTATGGACAGGGCGGGAGCGGATTCACACTCTCGTATGTCGACGGCCATTTCGCCGTTTTAGGACATTACTGATCATAGTTGACTAGGTTTGGGTGTGCTGTGGATGTGTTGGAACTTCTCTCTGAGTTGGAGAAATCTCCCTATCGTGAGCGGGCAAGCCTTTAGATTTGGCGTAGGTTTAGACGAGGTACAACTAATTATCATATATCCCTTTGCATCGAACTACTTTACATAGACTATCATATAATCACGATCGTGACGTCCCGCGCAGGATGAAATTGCCATCAAACTCTTGACCAATGAATCTATATAGAATGGGACAATGATTGCTAATGCTGACTAAAATGACTAAGCATTGCCTAAGCAACCCAGAATGGGCGAACGGTAAGCGCTGACATAAACGAAAAAAATGACTAAGCTCAAAATTCCACAGCCCATGCCCGAATCTCCGTGATCACATCACATGACCTCAGGGGTGGCTCAATTTGAATTTCGCATTTTTGGTCCACAAACTTGATAATAATGGTGATGTATATTTATTATTAGGCATCTGCAGGGAGTAGTAGGAGGGTCAGGGAGTGCTAATAGTCAATGTACAGTGGTATCAATGACCCTGGGGTGGTGAGGGAGTATTATAATTGCTGGGAATGGGGTATATATTTGTGTAGCAGAATTGATTAGATTATAATACACATAGGCAATAACATGGGTTCTTTAGATTTTGAGGGGTGGATCGGATACCCCTAAAGGCCCTTATTAATATCCAAAAGAGATGACAGGAGTACCTATCCCCGATCTTGAGCTATAGGGTGTGCGCTCCATGGGGGAGGAGGAGAGGGTTGTGCCCTGGGGTCAATTCTCCATCGGAATATATGATTTTGGGACGCATTCAACACTATTTTATGAGCTGAATATGGTGCGAATGACGCTAGAGGGATCAGTGTCTTAGATCCCATGGTATGTGCGATCTGGCAGACTATCACTCTGTATCTCAGGATAAGGACACTGATCCTTCTCGCGTCATTCACATCGTATTCAGCTCATAAAATAGTGTTGAATGCGTCCAAAAATCATATATTCCGGTGGAGAATTGACCCCAGGGCACAACCCTCTCCTCCTCCCCCCTGGAGCGCACACCCTATAGCTCAAGATTGGGGACAGGTACTCCTGTCATCTCTTTTGGATATTAATAAGGGCCTTTAGGGGTGTCAGATCCATCCATAAAGGTCCCAATTTGGAACAGAAATAATGGTTATGTATGGTCCAGTATGGACCAAAAACCAGCACCTACCTACAGATTTTTAATTTGTGAGTATATGACACCTTCTAGGTACACACAAGAATACCTACGCCGTGGGCACGTCTACGCCGTGGGCACGTCTACGCCGTGGGCACGTCTACGCCGTGGGCACGTCTACGCCGTGGGCACGTCTACGCCGTGGGCACGTCTACGCCGTGGGCACGTCTACGCCGTGGGCACGTCTACGCCGTGGGCACGTCTACGCCGTGGGCACGTCTACGCCGTGGGCACGTCTACGCCGTGGGCACGTCTACGCCGTGGGCACGTCTACGCCGTGGGCACGTTGATAAGCAAGCTTATCGTTTAGGGGTTCGCATCTCACATCTCCTACTGATATTGGGCACATCAGGCGCATTCGTCGCACTCTTACAGTACAGATCGCACCCATTCCGCTCCGAACACGTCGAGATCGCGCTTCGATTCCGGTTCTGGCCGTATCTTCCGCATGTCTAGGCTGTAGCATGGGTTTTGTCACACCGCGGTTTTCCGGTCACGGGTGTCACGGTTTCACAACCGGTGTCCATTTTTGGACACCGCGGCAAGAACCGCACCCGTACCGCGGTACGACGGGCTCCCCCGGTGTGGCTGCGGGCTGTTTTCGGCTCCCTGACACACCGATCGATCAACGATCGGAATGTTGTTTTCAATGTTCTCGTCATTGATCAACCCATTCCCCCCCACTTCCAGCCCGTTTGACGCAACCGTCACCCCCCACTCTCGCAAACGTGAGTGCTGCTCATCCCAGGTCCTCACCGGCACCCCCTATTTGCCAGCCCCCTCACTTGCAAACAAATGAGCCGGGGACCGCTCGCAAACGAGCTTTTTTCATTGCGCCAGCTCACTTGCAAATGTGGGCTGGGCGTTGTTTTGGCCTTTAGGTCTGCGCCCCCAGCTTGAGAGAGCTCGGGGGCTTGAACTGGTGAGTCCTAGCTCACATCCCATACCTGCCCGCTCGCTCACCCACCCCCTCCTCATTTGCTTGCATCCGCGCCCCCAACCCCCCACCCTCTCACATCTTCCTTGCCCCCATGCTTGCTGCGCCCCACCTCCATACACCATCGCTCGCCTGCCGCCTGCGCCATCGCTCACCTGCGCCACCCTCGCCCATGCCCTGCAGTTCACCCCACCACCCTTCATAAACAAGGGCTGGGAGCTCGAACGGTGAGCCCCATCCATCCCATCTCCCTCAAACGGGAGTGCTGCCAGCTAACCCCCGCCATACGCACCCCTCACATGACGCCAGCCGCATCAATCGATGCGCGCGACATCATGCGAGGGCATTGTAGGCGGGGGCTGCAGTGCCCCACTGGGATCCGCCGACCCCTCGTCGCTACGCACCCCTCGTATGGTGTCAGCCGCATCAATTGATGCGCGCGACACTGTACGAGGGCATTGTAGAAGGGCTGGTAGTCGCAGTGCGCCCTGCGGCACGACGCGACACCCTGCTGTGTGGCGCAGTACCCCGCGGTGTGGCGCATCACCGCGGGTGTGCCTTGCACCGTGGTTAAACCCCGTACCCGCGGGCACGGTGTGCGCGCGGGTGCAGTTTCGGCGGGTGCGGGTCTGGTGTCACAAATGTGACCCACGGTGTGACCCGTGCCATACCCTACCCATCACAAAGTGCTTCCCAAATTCCACTGTCCAGGGTCACCATTTTTGTGAATTTGATATATGATATGATGACAAAAAGAGAGATGATTGTTATCCTCAAGTGTAAAGTCTCAGGGACATGATTCTGTAATCAGAAGCAGAAATTATAGTCAAAATATTGGGTGAGCTTGCATCTGCTTGCATTCCAACATCAGTTGTTACTATTATGTTTGAGTAGATGTAAAATATAAAATATAAAATTCAAATTGTGGTGGACTGGAGGTGCGACAGCACCGACAGGCGGGGGTTTGGGGGCGCAGCCCCCAACAAGCTGTTGACCCGGGGCGTGCAAGGGTAGCAAGTGTGGTGCAGCCACACTTGCAGCCCGTGGCAAAGCCACGGGTCATAAAGCTTGTATCAATGACTCGCCGCACGGCAGTGTTGTACAGCTCCCCCGCATTACATAATCTTATGAGTTTGCTTTTGTTTTGAGAGTCGGCAGATCGTGCCGGTGCATTGATTTGTTCTCTGGAGGTTGTAGACAAACACGTACAACCTTTTTCTCAACACCCACTCCAAAGTTCACAGCAAGTTAGACAGGCACATCCGCAGACTCATTATTCATTGCGATCAGCTTAGCTATCACCATCCCATCAGGCCTCACTAAGCTAGGCGCGAATCCCACAAGCGTTTGTGTCCTATACCATCAATCTATCAGGCTCTGCATGGCGGTGCCAGATGCTTGGTCCCAGGTTACCCGCGCTTCTTTGGTCACCCAGGGCGTTCCTGTGCAACGATGGTGCGTTCTTAACTCACAAATGTGCTCATTGGTTCAATTATTAACAAGATTCTTCACCGCTGGCTTGGTAACCACCCTACCTCATGTGCTATCTCGTCGGGACACCTGAGGTAAATCTGGCGCTGTGTGAACGGGATATCTGACTATAATTCGTAGAATGACAGGTTTCGGGGAGCACATCGATACACGGACGAGCCCGGAGTGAGCCACGAACCTATAAGAGCCGAGTAGATAATGGCCTCGGAATGACAGGACATGGCCTTGATGTAATTTGCTGTCCCCTATTTTTGAACCTCTAATAATAACTCACGATTTAAACCCAGGTGATTGTGTTGTGATACATGCACAGCCATTTTGTATCAATGACTCTAGTCGGTGGCCGGGGGTGATACAAAGTACCTCGACACTCCCGCTGTACAGTGGTGACCGCGAGAATTTTTGAATACTGGCTATTGCATGTTAGTCCATATCCGTGGTACGGTACCAGCTTACCATGTACTCCGTTTTTCCTAATTACTGTATCAACATCATCATCATCTTCCATATATCACTGTTTGATTCTAAGAATAGCATTGCTGCATACACAATGATCTGCTACCACATGATGCAGTGCCCGGACCAGGGTGTCACTGGGCGGCGTCTAAAAATATCATTTTCGAAATGGTAGGTGGGGCCTTTGCTTGCTTGCGGTGAAATTTATCTAACGTTTGCAATGTACAAAAATACCAGCCCTCACCTTGGGCGGATTGGCTCTGGCGCGAGATTCATGTCGCGGTGTGCATCGGCACCGCCGTCTAACGGACGAGCCGGCGGCATCGTTTTTTTGATCGCGGCTGAGAGAGGGTAGGAAGAAATGAGTTTGATGACGGGCGCCGCCCCACTGGGATCTCCCGATATGTAAATGAGTGATACGTCAAATGACTCGCCAATTCGAGCGATTGATGTAACAGGGCTATACACTGTGGGCAGGGCGATACATCGTCCTACCGGCATCAGGCGCCGAAGTCTGGTCTCTTTGCCTCCGCGTTAGGCACTTGATGCAGTATAAAGCGCCAGGGGCTATTCGCTCTTATTCTCAACGCCTTCGTTCCAACCATAACTAGGATTGTCATGTCGAAACTTTTGCACTATGGAATCGAGCAGGAAAACCAGAGCGACGATTCCTCCAAGTCTACGCTGAATGGTTCGATTTCAGAGGGTGCAACTCACCAGCAACCCACCGATGGACGAAATGCGGGACAATCAGAACCCGAGCAGGGCAAAAATGAAAATGTCGAATCGCTTGAATGTGGGTGTACGATGAAAGGGAGAGCCCTGGTTGTGTGCTTGGATGGAACCTCCAACCAATTTGGTAAGAATGTAATATAAAATTCAATTTCAAATTTTATGTGTTCGTTGACTCAGAGGTTTAATTTCACTAGAACACCAACGTCATCGAGCTATATCACCGCATCGTCAAGAGCAAGAAACAGCTCACGTACTACAATAGCGGCATCGGTACCTATGCCAAGCCCTCCTGGCGCTCCCTCCCATATTGGAAGCAAGTGATATCTAATAAGATTGATACGGCCATAGCTTGGTTCGCCCATTACTTCGAGCTATTTACCACCACTGAAATTTATTAGGAATTTCGAAAAGATCCTATTGGGCGCGTACCGCTGGCTATCGGCCAATTATGAAGAAGGCGATAGGGTATACCTGTTCGGTGACTCAAATCATCATCCGATGACCTATCGTTTAAACTCAAGTCTCATTATTACAGGGTTTTCGAGAGGCGCATATCAAGTTCGTGTTCTAGCTGCCATGATTGAGAAGGTAATCGGCATGCTCTAATATTATTTATGGACTCTCAGTCAAATTTGTATATAGGTTGGCTTGATTCTTCCCGGAAATGAGGAGCAAATCCCATTGTACGAGATCAAGGCCATCTTACGACATAGTAAATTGATGGAATCTCTAGTGCGTATGAACTTTATGCGGATCACAACAGCGGCCAGTATGAGGACCCAGAGTTCGTTTGTACCACTGCCGGTGGCCGGACATTACTAACCCTTGCATAGGAATGCCAATAAAACATTTGATATGGCGAAGCGCTTCAAGGAATCTTTCTCAAGGAGCACCAAGGTTCACTTTCTTGGAGTGTGGTTAGCATGTCCATTGGTTGAGTTTAATCACCTAATGATTTTATCATTAGGGATACCGTATCATCTATTGGACTGGCTCGATCGAAATCATTGCCCTTGACAGATACATGTGGGCATTTCTGCTATATGCGCCATGCGCTCGCATTG
>JADNYI010000394.1:0-29913 GCA_015501065.1 Infundibulicybe gibba | reverse complement strand
GCAGTCTGCGGCCTTCTCGTGGTAAGCCAACCCGCTCAATTAGGGCACTGTGCGTTGAGCGGATCGCGCTGGTCTAGGTTCGAAAACCGAAGCGAAGGACATACCAGAACACGCATGTCTTTGCCTATTTTGTATCTCTCCTTCTAGCCAATGTACTGCAAGCCACCGGAACGGTGATGAACTTCAGTGGATCAGCCGGGGCGGTGTCGCTTTGGGCGCGTTCTGTAGCGTCCAGGGTGTGTTTCTTGATCTCTCTCCCCCTCAAGATGCGGGCTGACACTATGTATGCGACAGGTGGCATCAAGCAGGCCGGTAACGTTGGCATCGCCCTGTGGTTGGTATCCCGCCTCTTCCGCTTGCCCCACTTATGTTTCAAAATCCAGGTCCCTTGTACTTTCCCTTCATTTGTTCAACCTCCTCTTCCTGAGGAGGCGCGCGACCAGAACTGGCCTATGGTTAACTCTCATGTTTGTATGGGGAACGATCATCACGACCGTGGTCATTGGCCCGCTTGCGATGCAGACACCAAAAAAGGGCCCCTACTTTGGCATCTCCGGACAATGGTATGATACACGCCGCCGCTCTCGCCCCCTGACTAACCCCACTCAAGGTGTTGGATCACCGCGAATTACCCGACACAGCAGGTCTACCTAGAGTATTTCATCGTGAGTTGCATGTTCCGGGGGCTGCACTCGCTAAGCCCTCGACAGTCGCTTATCGCAGCCGGATTTGAATTTCTCCTCTACACCGCGGTCCTCATGCGCGTCCGGGGCAATCTTGTCCACGAGGCTGGGCGGTGGCGGTTCCGGTTCGTTCCACCCGACCAAAGCTGGAAACTGGGTCTCGCGCGCGACTTGATCGACGGGTCGATGCTCAAGGTTGCCCAAAACATGGTCTGGTGAGTGGATATCCAGAAACTCCTGGACCGCCGCTTAGCGTCGTCGCCATCTCCATATTAGGTACCCGGTTAGCCCGTCTCGCAATTGTCTTTTTGGAAATAGCTACTGATATTCAGACGGGGGATCACCCAGGTCGCTTATACCGTCCTCTTGGTTCCCATCACCCTCTCTCGTCTATCAGAGTTTGCCGGAAACACGGTGCCTCTCTGGGCGACCATGCTCACCGCCACCATATTTAATCTGACCGGTGCGCCCGGTGATCGTCCCGCTCATCATGATTAACCCTGACGCCCATAATGACAAATAGGGTTCGTGAACGTATTGCTCCTTTTGTATACAGAGAGCATCTTCCCCGAGGCTGGCACGCTCCCGGAATACTCAACGCCGCGAAAGTGCTTCAACACGTCCCTCACCAAGTCCGGGGGGATCACACCATACATCATTGATCGCAGCGACGCTCCAGACCGTTACATAAAGGAGTGCATTGTCGTCACAGTCCAATCACCAACGCTCCCATCACTGGCACATTCCCCGCGCTCGAGCGTGCGCTCAATCTCCTCGTTCGACTCATATTACTACCACTCTGAGCCGAAGATGCCAAATCAAATCTGGTGAAAATAGAAGCTATAACAGCACGCATACCATTTTATACTATATTACTTGATACCATCCCCGTTGCAAGACAGCAGCCCACATAAATGAAGCAAATTATGGTCCTATTATATAAAATGAAATACATCATAAATCGCACTGAAAACTATCCGCCTGGTATCATTCGTGAATCGTGATACTCAAATTATTCAAACGACCCAAGATCGGACACCCCATCCGACAATCTCAAACATCAGTGGCAACACCTCACAGGCCAAAACAGCAATACCAGCGTAAACAATGACTTTAGTCAAAACTAGGCAACAGGACCCAAGATCAGCGACTTGAAAAACACAGGCAACGGAGGTACGCACCATCAGCATCATAATGTTTGACAGTTACCTCATCCTTCCCGGTCTCCCGTTCCGGATACTCGGCGAGTGGGCTGTGGCCATTGCCATGGGTGGTTTTTCCATTCAAACCTGAGCCACCCCCGCGCATTTTGATATCTCGGCCTCGGAGATCGGGAGCGTCCACACCGCTCCCAATACCGCCGATCTCAACCCCCACACCACCTGTACCCGGAAGATCGATAACACTGGGGATCGGATGCAATCCGAATCCGCCGCCGGGCCCAGACGCAGCGAAATCGCTCGGGACGTTCTTGTAGTCTGTTGCGGGGGTATAGAACCGCCGATTGGGCAGTTTGAATGCGCGAGACAGCAAGCGGAAAGTGGGCGGGAGGATCAAATGCAGCAATGACTTGGCTACCAATCTCCAGATGAAAATGACGAGGATGCCTAAAGGAGCAGATGAGTGGGATAAAAATATAGGGTATATATGACATGACATACCGACAACCATTTTAAGACTCGCGACTCCCCACCACATGACGACATCACCCAATTCGCGTTCAACTTGTACCCACTGGCCTAGTTGATACATCCAACCGCTTCCAGGCATGACGACAGTTCTTCCAACACCCAATCCAATCCCCGCGTATCCCATAGCCCAACGACCTACGAGGGCTCCCAGAACCACGCTGGCGAAGGCAATGGCGTCCTCGAAACACGGGCAATCATCGACGGGCTGGGGATGTTGATTCACCGCAAGTAGGCAAAGCGGGATGAGAATCAGGGGCACTTCCCAGCCCCCACGAGCAACCCAATCTTCGACCCATTGGCCTGCACCAAAGCCCCGTCCCAGGTAAACAATTCGACTGCCAACGGCGCCCTTCGTACCCAAGCCAAAGAAGGAGCATAACCATGAGATAGGATTGGAAGCTGATAGGGCTACGGGTATTCCAGACCAGCTGCTGTGTCCCCACCATATCCCCGCGCCCATGGCCACGCCCATAACGCAATCGGTAAACGAATGCATAGCGGTGTAAAGTCGACCAAAAACGATGGAAAAGGTGTACCATGCTAGAATGGAGGAAAGAATCGTAAAAGTCATTGGGGATATTATAGGGTCGCCTGGTGAGGAGTCAGAGACGGTCGAAGGTGTGGTGGCTAGGCTGTGTACATAAGAGAACAACAGGAGGGCGATGGATACGGAGTTGGTTGAGTGGGTAGACGGGAATCCATACTCCAAGTGGTGAGATCCCATAGCTGTAGCATAGAATAAAATTTAGAGGCCAAGTTGGATGAGATGGGGACAACATACTAAGCCGTGTTACAGGTGGGGCAAATGGTCGCGGCGAACATATAAGGTCCTTCACGAACGATGCACAGTAAACGCCCAATGCAAGGACGACGAGTAACCTGCTTTTCTTGAATATGGAATCCTTGAGGAAGCGTCTGACTCTTACCCACGGCCCACTTCCTCGTAACCAAAAAAGAAGAAGGCGGGTAACACAGTCATGAAGAACGTGTGTGTCCCCAGGGAAGACGTGTATACGAAATAAGCATCAAGCCATGGGGTGCGGATTTTTTCCTATGCAGGTACTTAGTAAGTATATTGCGAGAAAACCAGGGCGCTGCACCCGCACACGACGCAGGGGTGGAGTACTATGGATGTCCGAGATTTTTACTCACCTGCATTTTCGCCAACACTATCGACTCCCGCGCTACAGCTTTGACCAAATGCCTACGAATCGCAGCACGCCACCAAGGAAGAGTCACATCATACACATCCATCGGGAGGTACCCAGGGCTCTCTTCTCCGTTGTGACTGCCCTTGAGATAGAGCTGTCCTGACCGCTTCTCGTCAAGGTCGTCCTGGTATGTGCTTTGGTCCGTGCTCTTCAGCGACGGTGCCGGAGATGCACTCCGAGAAGACGACGCTGATGGGGGCACCGAGAGCGTAAAACGGACACCAGAATTCCGGCCCGCCTTGTGGTCGCTATACATATTGTTATTCGGTTGATCAAACGCCCTGGATGGGTCTAGCGGTTTCTTCGTCTCTGGAATATGGTCCCTTGTCGACAATAGCTGGTGGGTTTCGGCTGAAGGAGATGAAGGTCAAGAGCAAACGACGGAACCGCTTGTAAAGCAATCTTACATAAGGTAAAAACCCCTGATCTCACCCTTCTTCAACCATTGGTGGCCTGGGATTCGGAACAGTTCCAGAGAAAATATGAAAATATCGTGAGATCAAACAACGACTGCACTTTGATGATAGTGTTGACAGTGAACTAAGGAAGAAATTGGAACCGCAGCACCTCACAGCAACCCCTATGGAGTTTGGCGCTGTGACCAAATGAGGTCAAGTCTTTTTACATAAGTTCCCGGAATTTTGAGTGGGTCTAATTTTAAATTTTGACGCTGGTGGCGGTATGTACCCAGCCAAAGCTATCTCTAGTCAAAAGCTAGAGAGATAGTCATCTCAATGTACAAGTATACAAACTGTCGTCAGCTCAAGACGCAATGATCACCGGGCCCATAAGAGGCGGATTTGCTCCACATCAACCCTGGGGCCTGCAGGTCTGACGTCGTAATCGCCGGGCACAAAAATTCCCACCACCCCACATTCTGAACTTCCCCATCATGTTGAGGACTCGAGTTATCAGCCAGATATTGAGACACGGTGCCTACCGACAGCCTCTGTATGTACTTCAAGGTCTACCTGAACGCTGTATATTGATAACTCCAACAGCGCAGTAGGGTTGAACCGAGCTCCAAACTATGCTACAATCAATTCTCGTGGAATGGCAAGTGAATCGTTGAATGACTTTGGGAAACGCCATGTCACGCGAGGGCTCGGGAGACTCACTGAGGGGGTCATGGCCAAAGGCCAGGGGTCCTATGTGCTCTTTGAGGATGGTCGACAGATGTTGGACTTTACCTGCGGGATCGGTGTCACTGGGCTTGGTAAATATAGTACCATGTGGGAGTGCACCACAAGCTCACCCCGATTAACCCAGGCCACTGCCACCCCGAGATCAGCAAAGCGGCAGCGGAGCAATGCATGAATCTTGTTCATGGACAAGTGCGAATCAATTCGATCAACGCTAATTGACATTCATCTCTTCCGCACAGTGCAGTATCGCTTTCCACGAGCCGTATCTTCAACTTATCAAAAGACTGCTCCCAATGATGCCCGATCCCTCTTTGGATTCATTTTTCTTTTGGAATTCCGGCTCGGAGGCTGTTGAGGCTTCCATTAAAATGGCACGTACGATCACGGGCCGACAAAATATCATCTGCATGCAAGGTAGACTTAATTTCCCTCTGCTGGCCTATACATATATAACCTTGTCCGTTTTAGGCGGCTACCATGGCCGAACCTTTGGTGCGATGGCTGTCACGAAAAGCAAAACCATATACTCGGAAGGAGTGGCACCTCTTATGGTATAGCCATCCCTCTCATTCCATCAACTTCTTCCCACATCATTGTTATAGCCCGGGGTTTTCGCGATCCCATTCCCATTCTGGCACCAACAAGGCCTTCCACCAACCACACCATCGTCCGTCCTCGTTGGCGCGTGTCTCTACCAGCTCGACTTGGTACTTGCCCAACAATCTGCGCCCCGGGACACTGCTGCCATAATCGTCGAGCCCGTGCTCGGCGAAGGCGGCTACGTACCCGCGCCTCCCGAATTTCTCAAGGGACTACGTACCGTCTGCGACAAACATGGCATCTTATTGATCGCAGACGAAGTCCAGAGCGGTTTCGCCCGCACAGGCAAGAACTTTGCCATCGAATATAGCGGCGTGAGACCGGACATGTTAATCATCGCAAAGGTACATTTGGCTAGTATGGCCTTGGGCACCGAGCTGACTCCACACTAGGGCCTAGCCAATGGATTCCCGCTTAGTGGAGTCGTTAGCCGGAAGGAGCTTACCGACCACATGAAGCCGGGCTCAATGGTTTGCTTTAACGATTACATTTCATATTCATTTCTCACAACCACCAGGGAGGCACCTACGCCGGAAACGCCGTGTCCTGCGCAGCCGCCGTCGCGGTCGCAGACGTCATGAAGCGTGAGAAGACACTGGAAAACGTCGCAGCACGGTAAGCACACTACATCGCGGTCCGACAACCTATCCACAACGCCCACCATACACAGGTCCACCGAGCTCTTCCAATCGCTAAACAGTCTGCGGGAGGACGCAGCACTGGCGCCGCACATCGTGGATGTGCGGGGGCTCGGCCTCATGGCTGCTGTAGAATTCGCGGCTCCCAGCGCCGCGGTCTCGGCATTTGACCCCGTTGCGCGCCCCGACCACCCCCAGTCGCTCGCCAGCCGGGTCGCGAAGAAATGCATAGAAAAGGGCATGTTGATCTTGACGACGAGCGTCTACGAGGTTGTGCGATTCATTCCGCCCTTGAATATCAGCCAGAGCGATATGAAAAAAGGCTGCGAGATCTTTGGAGAGGCCGTAAGGGAGGTTGTAAAGGAGGGCTGAAATCATACTTTCTAGTCTTGGACGCCAATGCGCTGTGTAATAACTGTGTTGTACCCGCTGAAAATCGCAAACCGTTTCATTTTCAAAACAACCTATAGTGGACTGCGACTGTGGAGAACTCCAGGGAATGAAATTGCATGTATTAAGGAAATTATGAATGAAAAGAATGCTCTACTAGCTACCATACTGATTCAGAACTGATCTGAGTTCATAACCCCTCGCTATGGGTATATATCCACACTCGCTATAACGATGGTCCCCCAGTGACGTGTCATCATGGTCATTAGACGCCCCAGCCGCCCCGCACACTCGCGCCTTGGATTAAGGTTGTAACTGTCCATTGGTTCCTTCAACACACCACGCCGCATCCTCTTTCAGCTCCTCCTCTACCGCCTTTCGACCCTCGGGTGTAAGGGTCGGCCATCCCTCGCTGAGATCATCCCCAAAGTATCGCGGGATGAACCTGGGGGGAGCGCATGGTCAGCTGATGTATGGGAGTGATGTGGATAGCACCCACTCAACCCCGGTCTTCTTCCGCTCTGCCGCTTCATCCCTCTGCTTCTGCTCAATTGCGACTTTCTCCCGCGTGGCTTCAGAATATTCCTTCTTCAGGAGCCGGTCGGTGACGGTCTCCCAGAGCTTGCGGCTTTCATGCGGGAGTTGCCTGTCTAGCGGGCGCACGCATTTGGGGACCACTGCAAGCTCTGATAGATCAAGCAAGGTGGTGTATTCGTTGTCGGCGCGTACGTCTGTCTTCGAAACAGCCGCAGATGGAAGTGTGGGCGTGGGGAGCGAGTTGTGGGCGGGCGCGGGGGAGGACGAAGAGGAGGATGTTAAGCGCCGGTATGAACCGGCGCCAACACGTCGCCAGCGGATACGCCCTCGCCATGACCCATCGAAGACTGCCACAACATGGGACTGTGGGACGTGTTTCACTTTTGTCCATTCTGTATGTTGGGTATCCCCATCTTGAACTGTGTGTATCACACCTTCAACAAGGAAGTGCGCCCGACCGAGCCATGACTACAGAGGTATTAGTGAATAGATGAGGATATGGAATGGGAACACTCACCTCTTCTTTGTATTCAATAACCGTTCTGAATTTCTGACCAGGTTTTCCACCGGTACAAGTGATGATGGTTGACTCCCCGACGGTAACGTAGAAACTTCCCCGCAATATCCCATTCACTGACGCGATGGGGTGTGTGATGTTGTACTTCTCGCCCTCTCCTGCACCACCCGTTATATTCACAAAGATCCCCTGATTGAACTCCCCCGGCGATACACGCAGGGTCGTCCCCGAGACCTTGGCTGAGATCTGATCGATTCCCAGCATCTCCACAGATCGAGCTGGGCAGACGGCATAATAGGCAGAGACAGGCGGGTGATGGGATACCTGCTCTGTCACATAAACAACACGAAGAGAAGGAGCCACCCCATTTCCGCCATCTTCGGATCCGCGTGCTTGTCCAGCCCCATCTCCGAGGCTGAGGCTTGACATCTGAGCGGGAAGGCCTTGAGTAAGGGGTTGTGGGGACGTCGCGGCAGTTGATGGGCTCCTTCCGACCTTGGACATGAAGCTGAGCCCGCTGCGTGTGCTCTTGGAGCTCTTGGCACTCTTAACACTGGCAGTGTCAGAGGGTGCTAGCCCGGCGGCCGAGGGGGGAGATGATGTGAAAGCTGTGGGGATGGGGTTTGATGATTCGTCTGGGTAGGCCATAGGTGGGACATCCCAGTGTGCACGGAAGTGCTCTCCGAGGACAGAATTGTATGGTTTGCAGACCTTTCCGTGCTAAGGAAAGAATTGAGTATGGGTTAGCAGCTGAAATTCGCAGTGAGATAACGCACTACAAATTTGAGGTCCTTCGTGAATGCGAACCGAATAACGGCCAACATACGCTCGAATGGATCCTCAGAGTCATTGATTCTAGAAGACGTGTCAGCCAAAGCGGTGCGAGATACCCCAAAACAACACTGACGCTGCAAACACGTCTGGCCTGTCTAGGTAGTGCCAGTACTCTAGATTCGGTACAGGCTCAAGTAGCGACGCCGGCAATGAAAGACGCCTGGATTTTGGTGGGGGTTAGTCAATCCCGGATGTGCTGGCAGCCAATACAAACATGGCAGCGATATCCTTCACACCAAGACACTTCTTAACCAGTTGGACTATCATCTTCAGCTTCCCTCCCTCGCCTGTGTCTCCAGAGTCTGGCACTGATATCGGTGGGCCGGGAGCGTCGTCGTCGACAGGAGTGGCGACAGTCTCACTCAATTTCGCCTGAGTATCACTGTCGTTGGTGGCCATGATTGTGGAAGGTGATTAGAAGGGGAATAGTATGGGGTATGAGGTGAAGGAGAAAAAGCAGTGTTTGGGAAGCAGAAAGCACTGTATGTATCGTATCCACGATTGGGGCTGAGCCAAGCTCGACCACACAGACCCTAGTCGTATGTAAATCATAAATGGAACCCAACGCAAAAGCGCTGGCCGTGCATCGCCGACTGGGGACTAGAATGTCTTGCTGACTAGCTAAACCTCTAAATTATCTACGGTTGCAATAATACGGTATAAAACCCCCACACTGGGACTCTATTGCCAGTGATCATGATTACCATGACCATCGATTAAAATACATACTCCACAGATGGTAGTGATACCCGGGTGTAATCAAATTCCGATGCGACGGCAGGTAACCAATACGACCATGTGAACTCTCGGTTCAAACACCCTTATTAACACTTTCTTGAGGTTTCAGACCATTAGATGATGCTGCCGGTCTACCAGAAGATCAACAGCGAACTCTGGTAATCCGCGCTGCTGCCACTTGCAGCCGCGTAGCCGAATTCCCTAGACAGGGTGAATCCGACACCACCTGTCAGGTTCCAAACGTTTGTAGGGTCAGAGTACCTGGTAGCCCGGTAAGTCGCGCATGGCCAATGGCCATGCGCATCCAACCTGCCACCCCAGGGACGACGGGGCTGGGTAGTACAATCTTCTTTGCACCTACAGCATCACGAGCGTCTTACGGGAGGATAGCTCATACTTCGGCCGTTGCCGCTGAGGGAAGGAGCTAATGACGAACCTTGAGCGCTGAGCCTCCAACAACTTGGGGCATCCAAAATACACCGTCGACTCGTAGGCTGATGATAGCTGATTGGATTGTCGGAATCGCTGTAAATCTTTCATAGTGCTGGCGATGGTTGAGGTATAACGCTCGGTTACTCATCCACTTGTCCAAAAAAATGTTCGCCGCACAAAGCTGAAAGAAGACGGCCATGAACCCGACCTCGTGGAAATAGTTGGTGTTAAATGACCTCCAGGGCCCTTGCGCGTCCGTCCGCTCCTCCGCGTTTGACATGCCATCTTCTTCGCCCAACCTTCCGTTGCGAAGGGTTTGATGAAAGTTCCCGACACTTCCCACAAATAGAGCCAGCCTCGAAAATGGTCGGCCCCAGCCAGGCAGTCCATCCCACTTTAGCCTCCCCACTGACCCGCCACGAAAACACAACACTTGTTTAGATAACATCCAAGCCCGGACTATGTATTATCTTCTAACATCGAATAAATCTTACAACTCCAAGAAATATGCCTAAATGCCAATATGTATAAAAGGAACCCATCGGTGTGGCGGGACATTCTGGCTGCGCAATTTGTTGACCGCTATGTGGAGTGCCTCGGCCGTATCTGTGACCGACGGTAGCTTTCCTTGGCCCCAGGTGTGATTATAGACAGCCTCTGCGACTGGCGGTCCATCCTGGTCATTGATAGACCACATCGTCCCAATTGCAGCTTTAAATCCTGCGAACAACATTCCACCAGCAAGGTGGAGAGACTCGTTCGTCATTTTCGGATCGCCCATTGCTGTCTCACATGCAGACATAAACACGAACTCTGCGTGGGGGAGCGGCGTGGTCATTAGCTTCCCGAGCTCTAGCTTGGTGTCGTATAGTAACAAGCCGCTCTTCAAAGGGTCTTGGATGTTCTGTTGCCCATGGCAAGCGAGGTGCAACCAAGTCGATTGCGGTAGTGCAGCCTCCACATTAGCCAAAGTAGCCTGATTATTTGCTAAGACGGCCACATTTCTCTGTCCCACCGTCGCCTCGATCTTTAGGAGTTCCTCCTTGACGCTGGGAAGGCTTGCTTTCCCGCCTGCAAGTTGCGAGAGAGCAACGACCATCACAGATGGCTGTTTTCGCTCAGCAATCTGGTTCTTCCGGGCGTCCAAAAGCGCAGAAAGGGTGGAGGTATATGATTGGATAAAATCATTCGGGGGGCCTGCCGCATGAAGGGGTAGATAGGTGAATGGACCGGTCGGGCACCACCACAATCGCCCATCGTTGAAACCGTTCTGTAAGCATGTTTCAATTACAGTCCAAGGAGCAAATTGTATACGAACAGCACGGAGACATTCAAAAACGGGGGAGACCACCATCGCCCAAAGCCATGCCAAAACCTCTCCGAACGCTTGTTTGGGGTCCGGCTTTTGGTGCACCACTGCACGGCCATATCGAGTTCCCCGTGACCCTTCTCCGTCCACACCAACACTAGTGTATTCGTCTATATCCGAGCGTGTGTCCCTGGAATGTATCCCATACAACCCAAGAGCGGCCCGCAATTTCCCTAAATTTGCCTCCGCTTCCTCAACCAATGACCATTTAAGCGGGGTACGCTGGATAGGTTTGTCGGGATGAAGTAGAATTAGGACATCGCACCTCTTGCTGGTGCAATTGACCATGATCACAGGACCATGCGCGGATACATCCCGAAGACCGGAATAAGGAACAGGTAGCAAGAAGTTCTCGAAACTTTCTAACTTTCGCACTTCTCTGAGAATGCTATCCCTCTCAGTGGCGAGTCGCCTCTGTCTATCAGAATTTATACGCTCCGTGGCAATAGGCAAATCGCTATCATTTCCACCATTGATAATAGCGATCTTCCGGAGCTCCATCGATACATCCGTCAAGCGCGTGGATAGTTCTGGATGGGCCGCCTCCAATGCCGAGAACTCCTCTCGGAGGTCAAGGAGCTGCTGGAATGTGATCGCCAAACTCTGCTCCAAAAATTCCACAGCCAACTCCAGGTTTCCAAAATGAATGGAGGCTGCGACGGCTTGCATAGTAGTCGATGTAACATTGTGTCGGACTAAGCTTTCGTGCCGGGTGGAAATATTACTCCCTAACCACAGGAGTTCGGGAAGGGTCCGGAGGGCGATTGTGTAGGCCTCGAGCGCCTCCGGGAGCTGATTGGTGTCCGCAAAGGCGGCCCAGCTGCGGGCTGCATCCCATAGCTCAGATGGCGCCATGTTTGGCGCGTTGATGGCACTCCGGAAATACGATAACCCCCGTTCCCTATCTTCAGGTGCGCGAAACGAGTCGGATTTTTGGGCATGAAATTGGGCCAACAGACTCTCCCGGTACCCACGCTGTCGGTGGCCGGGTGGTGTTGCCTCGACTGAAGCGCTCATATACTTCAAGGCGGCTTCAAGGTATTCCTCCTCTCTGAGCATAGCATATTTGTTGGAGTATTCGATAGCCAATCGACTCTGGAATGTTGGGAGATCTGGGTGGTCCGCGGGGGTCAACTCAACCGATGAGATATATAACCTCAATGCTGCGGAACGATCTTCTCTGTCCCCAAGTTTATGATACCTATCGGAATGAAGGGCTGCCAGCAGAGTCAAGCGCGCACCAATCTGGTCGTGATTATTTGGTGTTGCGGCAACGACAGCCTTGCTAAGGGATATTGCAGCTTCCAGGTCCGTCACCTCCTGGAGCCTACGATACTTGGTCCTGTAAAGAACCGCCATAGCATGCTGGATCGAAATAATAAGCGGATCCCCGGGGGAGACATTGTTGAGGGCGGCCTGAGCATAGTGCAATGCAGATTCCATATCTGCCACATCGCCGTACCTGTAATATTGATCCCTATAGCATAATGCGAGATTGTGTTGACAGATCGGCAGGTGATGACGGCCACCTCCTTCAGTCGCGGACGCAACAGCTTGCAAATTCCATCCCAGGGTGGAATCAAGGTCCTCTTTATGTCCAAATCTATCAAACTTTTCCGCATAGGTAAGTGCGAGGCCGCGTTGAAAGCCAGGTATGTCGGGGTGCCCCAATGGTGCCGAATCTACTGCTTTTTGAATCCACAGTTGAGCTGATTCCAAATCTCCGTCTCTACCGAATCTCCGTAGCCTCTGGATATAGGAATTGGATAGGTTGAAATAGCACTGAGGACGCTGTATGGAATTCAGGGCGCTCGATTTTGCAATTTGTTCGCTGAAATGAATTGCGAGATCAATGTCTTCAGATTTACCTGATG
This sequence comes from Infundibulicybe gibba, assembly GCA_015501065.1. NCBI lineage: Eukaryota > Fungi > Basidiomycota > Agaricomycetes > Agaricales > Omphalinaceae > Infundibulicybe > Infundibulicybe gibba. The sequence goes on along the minus strand of JADNYI010000394.1, from coordinate 17,254 downwards.
CACTGAATCGTTCGGAATGTGCTGACGCTAGATTGTTCAAGTGCACTACGTGATTAGGATCGTCCGATGGTGTCCCACCGACGGCGTCAGTGCACCATTTTATACACGACTCTACATCCCAAGTCTTTGAAATGTTTTGTATTGATTGCTATACGCCTTCCCCAGCTGATTTTGCCTGGAAGGTAAGTCGGGATCGCCGGGTGGCGTAGCGTCCAGAGCAGCCTGGCTTGCCACCATCTCTCCCTCTAGGTCCTGGGGTTCTTGCAACCGAGTGAAACGCAGGTCATGTGAGATGGCAAGGCACTGATACCACCAAGCGACTTCGACCCTGTTATCCTTGGGATGCAAGTTGATGGCGTTCTTTGCAATAGCCAGTGCGGCCTCGAGATCGGAAAGGTGTCCCAGACGATTAAACCTATCCATATAAATGTTCCTAAGACTGGATTGATGCCACCAGAAATATGGATGGGAAGGCGTTGTGGCTCCAGCAGCCGCCTTTCGGAGGATGAAAGCGACTCCTAAATCGAATAGGCTGCCCATTTTGAGATAACGCTCTCGAAATGACGTAGCCAATCTCTGTTGATAATGAGGGAGGCTAGGATGGCCATTTGGTGTCAGGTCAAGGCAGCGGGTAGCGAGGTGGATGGCGGTTTGGAGGTGTCTTGTATTCCCTCGTTTGTCATAAAGTAGCCTAAAGAGGCCAGCCCAGGGGGCGAGGAAGCCCCGTTGGACACTATAGAGAAAGTCGCTGGTCCACAAACGACATGCAAATAAAATGCCATGTAATGTAACCAGCCTCCTTTGGTTGGGCTTCAAGCCCGAGCTTGGGCCTGGGTTGCCCTAACAAAATTCGGTAAGCCGTATTTCATAATTTGAACTTCACATACATGGTCGGCTCCTCTTGGTGGGTCGTCTAGAGAACCAGACTCGGAAGCGGGCCGGGCGCTCACCATACCAGCTGGCGGATCGCTTTTCCTCCGTGTATCGGCTGCACAGGCCCAAGACTGCTTCAGTCAAAACTTTATAAGCTTTGAACCTGATGTTGAAGTGAGAACTTGATTTTAGAACGTGCAATAGCTCAGCCTCGAGTCAACTGAGGGTCATGTTTGCGGTGCACACTGCACACTGCTCCAACCGGGCAGTGCCAACCACTGACATTAGCAATTACGTAACATTCATTTTGTTCAAGAATCCAGGTTACGTTCAGCCTCGACGTGGCCGGTTCGAATAAGGAGCTGATAAATTGGGGGAGAGAGGCGGAGCGTAAGCTCCGGTTGGGACGCGGACGTCGTTCAGGGGAATTGGCTCCCTATCCAGGGTAGTGGGTTCGGGTAGCGCAAGCAGACGCGGAAGGGTTCATACTTAGTTCATACAATCGGCGTATCCTTTATAAGGGGTAAATAAATATAGCTGGGTTCCGTAAATATAAGATATAAGAATGATATGACAAGGAGGGAGCTCTCATGGGGGAGGGGATGAGATCATACCGAAAGCGGGGGGCGAGGATCAAGAATGGGGGTAAGAGGTAGCTTAGTGATCAAGAAGAGGCTTTTTGTGGGAAGTGAGAGCATTAGTTGGTTAATGCTCGAATTAATGGCAAACGAAGAGAAAAACAGAAGCAATGCTCAACAGATGCATATGCTCCAATGCGACAGTGTGCAACAGCAACCATGGATCCATATTTAAACAGGATTAACACTTTCATACCACTGGACGACGCTGCCAATCAAGAACGCCCACCCGCCCCAGAAGGTCGCCAGCGAACTCTGGTAATCTGCGCCGCTGTGACTTGCCGCCGCGTAGCCGAATGCCCCAGACAGGGTGAATCCGATACCACCTATCAGGTTCCAAACTTGTGTACATGGGTCAGCAATAACCCAATGGATAATACATGGCCACGTACATCCAACCTGCCACCCCAGCGATGACGGGGCTGGCCAGTACCATTTTCTTTGCACCTCCAACATCATGAGGGTTCTATGGGACGATAGCTCATGCATAAGTCGTTACCACAGAGGGGGGAAAGAGGACGCACGCGCTGATGATAAATCCCGAACCTCCGACAACTTGGGGCGTCCAAAATACACCGTCGAGTAGGCCAGTCCGACTCATGATAGCTGATTGGATTGTCGGAATCGCTGTAAATCTTTCATGGTGTTAGCGATGGTTGGGAGATAACACTGAGATCACTTACCCACTTATCCAGAAAATGCTCGCAGCACAAAGCTGAAAGAAGGCAGCCAGGAACCCGACCTCATGGAAATACTTGGTGTCAAATGAATACCACTTCCAGGTCCTTCGGGGACTCTGCACATCCTTCTGCTCCTCTGCGTTCGATATGCCATCTTCTTCGCCAATTTCCCGCTGCGAAGGGCTTGATGGACACCCCAACCAAAGTTCGCGACGTCATCGCGATTCCACGCCTCCCACATTCCGCAAATGGACCCAGCCTCGAAAACGGTCGCCCCCAGCCAAGCGGTCCATCCAGAGCTGTTATCCGCCTTTTGGAAATGGGAATTGCAGTGGGGGAGGAAGACGGCAAAACCGTTGATAACCCAAACTATGCTCCCTATCGTGAATGCCTAAGGGTGGGTTGAGCGGTGGGTTTAGATGATACGAAGTATGACGAACCATGGCCACCCACCAACTGATATTCCAGTACTCGATTCTTCGCATCTGTAGGAAATTATGCCAGGCAGTTTTCCCCCGTCGTGGTGTCCCAGTGACCGGTGACACAAATGGTGTCGCTGTTTTCGGTGCTCCCTTGACTTCCAACGAAACTCGCCGTCAGACCGATGGTCAACGTAACATATGTTGGATGGAGGTAATTTCGAATGAATACAGGGAATCCATTTCCCGAATCCTGCATTTGGACAGATGGATGCAGGAGATGATGCCACCGCGTTTCTCGCTTTGGATTTTCGTGCTCGTGTTCTGACATGACGGTGGAGGATGAGGGGGACAAAAGGAACTGGTTCCATGAGAAACGCACCACATGTTGAAATAGTATGACGATGTCTTATTTATAACTTGAAATCAACTATAATGGCTGTATGACCGCTTGAACTGGGCGTGAATCATCTAAAGGCTCCAGCAGCGCTACAATGAGAATGGGTCTGGCCTGGAGGGAGTTGATCATATGTGGTGCGAGAGAAGGCTGGTCGGTTGGTGCTGGGACGGCCTGGGCCCTCAGATAAAATTACAAGCAGTCCCGAAAAGGGCAATTATTTACCTGTGTTTTTCACTATTGGCTTTAGGCCCCACGAGAATTGAGCAACAAGCGACAACAAGAACGACGCGTACCCCATCCACCTCACTCCCAAAACACCAGCCTCTACCATGCCCGTAGCCGTTAGACAACCATTAGCCCCCGGGGGAATCAAATCCTATTATCAGGCGAAGATAGAGGCGGCAGAGTTGACTATAAACCAGAAAACCCAGAACCTCCGCCGTTTGGAGGCGCAGCGGAATGCGTTGAACGCAAGGGGTATGTGAAGGCGTATCGGTAATTGGGGGAAAGCTGATATATTTGGATTGCTAGTTCGGCTACTTAGAGAGGAGCTCCAACTGTTACACGAGCCAGGAAGCTACGTCGGAGAAGTTGTGAAAGTCATGGGCAAGAACAAGGTGCTAGTAAAGGTGCAACCAGAAGGGAAATATAGTATGTGTGAATCATTTTCATACCTTCGAGTCCGTCCTAAATGTGAATTTCAGTCGTTGACGTTGATGCCGATATTGACGTCAACGCACTCAAAGCGACCCTCCGAATTGCTCTCCGTTCCGATTCATACACCATCCACAAGATTCTACCAAACAAAGTGGACCCGCTTGTGTCTCTCATGATGGTCGAGAAGGTTCCCGACAGCACCTACGAGATGGTCGGCGGTCTCGATAAACAGATTAAAGAAATCAAAGAAGTCATCGAGCTTCCCGTAAAGCACCCCGAACTTTTCGAGGCGCTCGGTATCGCCCAACCCAAGGGTGTATTGCTATACGGACCCCCTGGAACTGGAAAGACGCTGTTGGCCCGCGCCGTCGCCCACCACACGGACTGCAAGTTCATCCGTGTAAGCGGAAGTGAACTTGTTCAGAAGTATATCGGAGAGGGTAGTCGGATGGTTCGTGAGCTATTTGTGATGGCTCGGGAGCATGCACCAAGTATTATCTTTATGGACGAAATTGACTCCATTGGTAGTTCTCGAGGCGAGAGTGGGAGTGGTGGAGGTGATTCAGAGGTGCAGCGGACGATGTTGGAACTGCTAAATCAATTGGACGGATTTGAGCCCACAAAGAACATCAAGGTCATCATGGCCACTAATCGAATTGGTAATATCTATCTCTATTCTGCACACGCGTACTGAATGTCAAACTAGATATCTTGGATTCTGCTCTCCTTCGGCCTGGTCGTATTGATCGTAAAATTGAGTTCCCGCCCCCGGGACCCGAAGCCCGCGTCTCTATTCTCCGCATCCACTCGCGCAAGGTTCGCTTTTATTTTTCCCTGTCACGTTTGTAAAATTGAAATTCATGACTATAGATGTCACTGCAACGAGGTATCAACCTTCGGGCGTTAGCAGAAAAGATGGGACAATGCTCGGGTGCAGAAGTCCGAGGTATATGCACAGAAGCTGGTATGTCCTCAAACTTTGGCTATCACGCCTATTCTAATTCGCGGCAGGTATGTACGCCCTACGGGAACGCCGACAGCATGTTACCCAAGAAGATTTCGAGTTTGCTGTTGCCAAGGTTCGATGCGGACCCCTTGCTAGAATTTAACATTTTGCTCACTCTTCCTGCAGGTGCTGAAAAAGAACCAAGAGGGAAATACATCGGTCAACAAGTTGTTCTCTTAGATTGTGGATGTGTAATTTAGTTTTCCACTGTATCTTGCGTGCATGGGCACGGGATAGACACACGACTTTTCATTCCGCAACCCACAGTTGCGGGCGACTATAGTATGAGTGCCGCTGGGTCCCAAATTTAGCGCCGGCACACGTGCGCGGTTCGCAATCCAAACTTCAGACTCAGTACCTTGTGCTTGCACCTCCCTGCCAGGCTCAAGCCTCAAAGCATCTGTCTGCTATCCAAGCTACCATTCATGTGGCGGAAATTTGGGGCAGAAATGTCCCCCGTATAGATTCGCTCATTTTCTTCTCTCATCTAAAATAAGTGTTCGTTCGTGGGCGCCTGGGCTACACATGTCTTGAACGGGCTAGGCTAACCACATACCGACCGATAGGTGAAACAGGCGAAACCGAAACTCTTATAAAGACCCAATGAATTACGCAGTTTGCGACATATTTTTATCCATACCCCTCCAATGGCCCACATCATTATCAATTGTCCCCAACTACTCCAAAATGGCACCTGCAATGTAGCGGACTGTCCTCACCAGCACACCCTCTTCACCTGTGAACCGTGTGGGTTGGTGGTAGCCACACAACGTTCGATGAATGCCCACCTAGCTGGAAAAAAGCATGAAGCGAGAACGTCAGGGCGGGGCACCAGTCTATTTTGCCAGGCGTGCGGGAAGAATATCATTAGTGGCGAGTGGGATTCCCACATATCAGGGACCACCCACCGTGCAGCCGCCGCTCGACAACAAATCCCGGCTAAACTGGTACCTGAGGTGGGTTGGCAAACATATAACTATGTAACCGGACTTTTGACAGCTGGTCATTGTTACTACATTAGATGGACCCTGCGCATGCGAGACAGCATATTACATTTGGATTGGTCTTGGATGAGGTTGAGAAGGATAAGCATGGCGTGACCATTGAAGGGGATTTGGACTTTGGTGTCGTGCGAGAAACCAATGCGAGGGCTGGTGTTCTCATTATTGTGACCCTTAAGACAGTCGTCCCAGCCTCCAAAATTGAGCTCAAAGGAGCTCGCCTGTCCTCCGCTTTTAGGTCCAACCGGCGCACAATTTATTCGGGGTGAGTTTTTCCCCCAATCGATAACATTGGCTCACACTCCAATAGTTTCACCGTGACCGTCGAAGGCGTAGGTCGTGCCATCACCCAACATCAGCCTGTCAGTTTGAAGGTTGAGTTCCGGGGTAACCACATTGGACGATACGAAGATCGGCTTGAGGTCATCTTCGAGGATACGGCCCTCAAGAAACAATTCGTGATCTCCCGGCCTCTCCGCGCAATCGTGGGGAATCCGGAGGACCACGAAGTCCTCAGACCCAAGGCCCCATATATCCCCAGGAGTCGCACAGTGCGAGATGTGGAGAAGGATATCATTGGGGGTGTCCCACCTCCTTCAATGGAGGCGGTCAGATACATTGCCCCACTTCCGCGGGCGATCATCCCTACCGAACTTTCATCGCTGTTATCCAACAACTTACCGCTGTCTGAAACCATCAAAAGAATGCGGCGTCTGTATCTGCCCTCATCCTTAAACGGGAACACATATGGGCGCCATTTTAAGCACCTGATTTGGGCGGAAGAATATAAGATGAAGTCCGTATCTATCTATTCCAGCTGATGAACTTGTACATCTTACACCTTTGCAACAGCCGCGATATTGAGCGATACGACATCCACAGTGCCACGCTCAGCAAGTACAATGCCATATACTAGTACTTTCGTCCTCTTCAGTCCTTGTGTAAGGTTGGCTGAAATATCACAAGCCTCTCTGTCCCCGGACTGGCTGAGAAGAGGCCAAGTGTCTTGGTCGGTTCGTAGTCATTTTTGTCGCCCTCTCCCTTGGACGATTTATAATTTATCCCCAGGCGATCGTATCCTCGTGCAGGCAGCAGGTACCACAACGGGTCGTTGGTTCGAAGGGCACGCGCATGTAGTCCGGAAGGAGGAGGTGGGACTCCGATTCCACAGCTCGTTTTCAGGGTGGTCAGCGCAGCAGAAGTATACTGTTCATTTCAAATTGAACCGGATCCCAATGCAACGGCAACACCAGGCGCTCGATGCAGCCTTCACTCAAGATCGCGTCCTGTTCCTGCCCACCACCATCTTCCACGGGTGATGAAAACCACAACGCTCCAGATGCACAACCCACTGATTGCGACAAATCCTCCCCAAATCCGAGCTGTTCAATCAATTGTTAGCCAGCCCCCGGGTTCTGTTCCTTTGTAATATTGGACCGTAAGTCCCCTGCGTACTGTGACTACCTGTCATACTAATAGTGTATAGACCTGGGACAGGAAAGACAGTAACTATGGTAGAGGCATCCAACAGGTCTGGATTCCAACCGAACAGCCAGGATTCTGTCTGTGCCCCTAGTAATTCAGCAGCGGACCTCGTCGCCAACGCTTGAAGGGGCTGGCTAGGAGACAATTTTCCGCTTCTACGCACCATCGCGTTTCAAGGATCAAGTTCCTGATGACCTCCTGGATTATACTATGTCCGCTCGGATGGGCATTTTTCTGTTCCCCCTGTGGCAACTATGAAAACCTACCGTGTCATCGTAACTACGTGCGTCTCTGCAAGTGTGGCATCTGGAATTGGGATCCCAGAGGCCACTTCAGTCACATCTTCATCGATGAGGCTGGGCAGGCCAACGAAACAGAAGTGATGATTGCGATCAAGACGATGGCTGATAACGCGACGAATTTATCCTCTCTGGGGACCCCAAGCAGTTAGGCCCCATCATCCGGTCTAATGTTGCTCGAAATCTGGGGCTAGAAATAGCTACTCGAGCGTCTCATGAATATTGATATCTATGATCCCAAAAATGGAATCGCGTATGTCACCAGCATTCTAATCTCAACAGGAAACTTAACAATTTCGTCTAGTGTCGTGAAGCTGATCAACAACTTCCGGTCGCACAATGCGATCCTCAAGTTCCCGAATGATCGATTCTATGGTGGCGATTTGCGGTCCTGTGCAGATGTCAAGATCATCAATAACTATATTGACTCGCCGTATTTACCATCGAAGGAGTTCCCGATTGTCTTTCACTCTGTTTCTGGGAAGGATGACCGGGAGGCATCTTCACCGTCATTTTTCAACATTGATGAGATTACACAAGTGAAATCATATGTTGTAGCCCTCCGAGCTGACCGCAAGTATCGCACAAGTATTTCCAGTCCTTGTTTTCTAGTGCGAATGGTTCTTGATTGGTATTCATAGTCGACCAAGACATTGGAATTATCGCGCCGTACCACGCGCAGTGCGTCAAAATCCGAGCCTCCCTCAGAGCCGTCGCAGACGGCGTCAAGGTCGGCTCCGTTGAGGAATTCCAAGGCCAGGTGAGTGCTTCCGTATGTCCGCTTGTTCACCTTCTGGGCTAAAACACATCTAGGAACGACGAGTGATTATCATATCCACTGTGCGAAGTAGCAAAGAATTCGTGGACTATGATGTTAGACATACCCTCGGATTCGTTGCCAACCCTCGGAGGTTCAATGGTGTGTTCCTCCATCCTCTCTCATTGCAGATCACTCAAATAATTTGTCTCCCACAGTTGCCGTGACCCGTGCACAAGCCTCCTGATCGTCGTCGGTGATCCTCAGGTCCTTGGGCTGGATCCCCTGTGGCGCTCCTTCCTGAACTACGCCTACAACAATGGTGGCTGGAAGGGCCCAGACATTCCTTGGGATCCCCTCGAGCCTGTCGAGGAGACTGGATATGACAGCAGAGTGCGCGAGGCGGCGGCGGTGATATGAATGATTTCACGCGTCGGATGGAGGCATTGACGCTTGCGGGGGTTGAGGATGAGGATGCCAATGTGGACCGCCCGTGGCGAGATGTGGAATAAAATACTGATTATCTTTTTGAATAAGTATTCCCTTTCCGGTTCAGGTTCAAAGCGCTGTGGATTGCCATAGCTCATTGTCTTCCGAGTCCGCGCAACTGTTTCTCCTTCGCTGGTTCGGCCGCGCTCCGGGATGTAATTTAGTTTTCTAATGTATCTTATGCGCGTGGGTACGGGATAAATACATGGCTTTCCATTCCGCAACTCGAGGCAGCCTGGAGTGGCGGGCGGGGTGGGTGATTGTGCGTGTTACTGGTTTCCCAAATTCGGCATCAACGTGCACGTGTGTGATTCATAATCTGATTAAAATACTAAGCACTGGCCGGTGGTGCTAAACGCCAGCCGTGCATGGCCTCAACCAAGTTCCGTCTGCTATTTATCCAAATCCTATCCATGTGGGCTTGCAGTAGAAATGCCACCTGCCCGGGTTTTCTCGGTGCTCCCTTTCATCTGGAGGCTTAAAGTAGGTGCTGCTGCGCAAATGGGCTAGGCTAACTATATATATCGACCAGTGGGTGACTCGAACCCGTATAAAAACCTCACGAATCATGATCGACGCGATTCGCGATACTTTTTACCCGCACCCGAAGTCCAATGTCTCGTATCTTTATCAATTGTCCTCAACTACTACAAAATGGCACCTGCAATATAACAACTTGTCCTTACAACCACACCCTCTTCACCTGCGAACCATGTGGATTAGTGGTAGCCACACAACGTACAATGGATGCCCACCTAGCTGGGAAAAAGCATCGATCGAGAGTATCAGGTCGAAGCATCAGCTTGTTTTGCCGGGTGTGCGAGAAGAATTTCGTCGGTGGCGAGTGGGATTCCCACATATCAGGGTTTGCTCACTATTTAGCCGCTGCTGGACAACAAATCTCAGCTGAAGTGGTGCCCGAAGTCGGCGCAACTGTTCCAGGGCAAACATACTGCGAGCTATGTAAACGGACTTTTGATAATTGGACATGGTCGTCACATCAGACGAGCCCCGTGCATCTGAGGCGGGAACGGTATGCTGCATTTAGGTCGGTCTTGGACGAGGTCGAGAAGGATAAGCACGGTATGACCGTTGAAGGGATTTGGGATTTTGGCGTTGTGCGAGAAAACAAAGCAGATGCTGGTGTCTTTACTATTGCGACCCTCAAGACAGTCATTCCGAATTCCAGAATCGAGCTCAAGGAAACCCGTCTGTCCTCTACTTTTGGCTCCAACCAGCGTGCAGTTTATTCAGGGTGAGTTTTTTCCTTGATCGAGCCTAACGTTGGTTCACCTCCAATAGTTTCACCGTGACCGTCGAAGGTGTGGGCCGCGCCATCACCCAATATCGGCCTATCAATTTGAGGATCGAGTTCCAAAGCAGCTATATTGGACGGTATGAAGATCGGCTTGAGGTCGTCTTCGAGGATATAGCTCTCAAGAAACGATTCATGATCTCCCGGCCCCTCCGCGCAATCGTGGGGAATCCGGAGGATCACGAAGCCCTCAAGCCTAGGGCCCCATATGTTCCAAGGAGTCGCACAGTGCGGGAGGCGGAGACGGATGTCATTGAGGGCGTTCCGCCTCCTTCAATGGAGGGGATCAGGTACATCAACCGACTTCCGCTGGCAATCATCCCCACCGACCTCTCGTCGCTGTTGTCCAACAATTCGTCACTGTCAGAAACTATCAGGAAGATGCGGCGTTTGTATTTGCCCTCATCCTTGAATGGGGACACGTATGGACGCCATTTTAAGCACCTGATTTGGGCGGAAGAATATAAGATGGAGTCCGTATTTATCTGTTCCAGCTGACGATCTTGTACATCTTACACCATTGCAACAGCCGTGATATCGAGCGATACGACATCCATGGTGCCACGCTCAGCAAACATAATGTCATATACTAGTATGTTTCGTCCCCTTCGATACTTATGTAGCTGACATATCACAAGCCTTACCGTCCCCGGACTAGCCGAGAAGAGGCCGAGTGTTTTGGTTGGTTCGTGACAACTTCCGCTATATATCTCTCTTAGATGATTTATAATTTGCCTCTAGGCGATCGCATCCTTGTTCAGGCCGTGGGTGCCACGACGAACCGGTGGTTCGAAGGGCATGCGCACGTAGTTCGGAAGGAGGAGGTGGGACTCCGATTCCACAGCTCATTCGCGGGATGGTCACCACAACAAAAGTACACGGTTCACTTCAAATTGAACCGGATCCCGATGCAACGACAGCATCAGGCACTCGACACGGCTTTCACTCAAGATCGGGTCTTATTCCCTGCGCAACACCATGTTCCACGGGTGATAAGGACCCTCCCACCCAGGGTGTACAACCCACTAATTGCAGCCAATCCCCCTCAAATCCGAGCTGTTAAGTCAATTGTTAACCAGCCCCCGGGTTCTGCTCCCTTTGTAATATTCGGACCGTAAGTCCCCTTGTGTAGTTTTATCTGATCATACTAATGTTGCATAGACCTGGGACAGGGAAGACAGTAACCGTGGTGGAGGCCATCCGGCAGGTCCTGGATTCCAATCGGATGGCCAAGATTCTCGTCTGTGCCCCAAGCAATTCAGCAGCGGACCTCATTGCGCAGAGGCTGCAGAGGCTGACTACCAGCCAGTTATTCCGCTTCTATGCGCCATCGCGTTTCAAGGATCAGGTTCCAGATGAGCTCCTGGATTATACATATGTCCGCCCAGACGGACGCTTTTCTATTCCCCCTGTGGCAACTATGAAAGCCTACCGCGTCGTGGTAACAACTTGCGTCTCTGCGAGTGTGGCATCTGGAATTGGGATCCCCAGAGGCCACTTCAGTCAATCTTCGTCGATGAGGCTGGCAGGCCACCGAAACAGAAGTCATGATCGCGATCAAGACGATGGCTGATAATGCACGAACATCATCCTCTCCGGGGACCCCAAGCAGCTGGGCCCATCATCCGCTCCAGTGTCGCTCGGAATCTAGGGTTGAAATCAGCTATCTCGAGCGTCTCATGAATATCGATATCTACGACCCCGAAACTGGAACTGCGTACGTCACCAGCATCCTAATATCAAGCAAGGGCCTAATGATTTCATTTAGTGTTGTGAAGTTGATCAAGAACTTCCGATCGCATAATGCAATATTGAAGTTCCCGAATGATCGATTCTACGGTGGTGACCTAGAGCCCTGTGCGGATGAGAAGGTTATCAAGTATTACATCGGGTCGCCTTACCTGCCATCGAAGAAATTCCCCATTGTCTTTCATTCCATCGCTGGGAAGGATGACCGGGAGGCATCCTCGCCGTCCTTCTTCAACATCGATGAAATCACCCAGGTGAAATCGTACGTCGAAGCCCTTCGAGCTGACCGCAAGTATCGCACAAGTATGTCTAAGCCTCGCCTTCTAGTATGATTGTCCTGATTGGGATCCTAGCTGACCAAGATATCGGGGTCATTGCGCCGTACCATGCTCAATGCGTCAAGATCCGGGCCTCCCTCAGAGCCGTCGCAGATGGCGTAAAGGTTGGTTCCGTCGAGGAATTCCAAGGCCAAGTGAGTGCTTCCATATGTCTACTGCGCATCTTTTGGACTAAGATACAACCAGGAACGACGGGTAATCATCATATCCACCGTACGGAGCAGCAAGGACTTCGTGGATATGATGTTAGACATACCCTGGGTTCGTTGCCAATCCTCGGAGGTTCAATGGTGTGTTCTCGATGCTCGCCCATTGTAGATACTAATAATTTTCTCCCGCAGTGCCGTGACCCGCGCGCAAGCACTCCTGATCGTCATCGGCGATCCTCAGGTCCTTGGGCTGACCCCTGTGGCGTTCGTTCCTGAACTATGCCTACAACAATGGTGGCTGGAAGGGCCCAGAATTCCTTGGGATCCCCTGAGGCCGTCGAGGAGACTGGATATGACAGCAGAGTGCGGAGGCGGCGGCGGTTGATATGAATGACTTTACGCGCCGGATGGAGGCGTGACGCTCGCGGGGGTTGAGGATGAGGATGCCAATGTGGACCGCCCATGGCGAGATGTTGAATGAAATACTGATTATTTTTGAGTTTATGATATCTACTGAAGTACCCAAAATCGCGGTTTTGTGCGAACACTTTATCGGTGCCTCTTTTAATAGTAACGAAGTTACAGATAAGTATTCCCTTTCCTGTTCAGGTCCAAAGCGTTATGGATTGCCATAGCTCGTGGGTAGTTGTGGCCTTGCTTGTCGAAATCTTGTCCGATTGATCTAGGCCCGGGCACATAAGAAACACGAGAACTTTGTGTGTATCAAGCATGCGCCGTTCAAACGCGCGACTCGCAAGAGGTAAACTGCAGTATGAATTACAACGACAGTTTGCTTTCATCATTGCATGTCATACCGTTCGCTGCAACGAGGTATCAAGCTTCAAGCATCAGCAGAAAAGATGGGATAATGCTCTGGTGCCGAAGTTCGGGGTATGTGTACAGAAGTTATACTCTTACTTTGGCATGAGCTTCGGTTATTCTAATTTGCGGCATGTACGCCTGTAGCGCAATTATGTCTGTCAGGTTATGCGAATTCTCTAGACCAACCTGCAGGTGCTGAAAAGAACCAAGAGGGAAGTTGTTCCCTTAGATTGCTGATGTGTACTCCAGTTTTCTACTATATATTGCGTACGTACGTGCGGTGGGTTCACGGTTTCCTGTTCCGCAGCCCACAATAGTTTCCGCAGTTTGTGGGCGATTGTGGGTGCCGCTGGGTTCTAAATTTAATGTGAATGCGCACGTGTTTGATTCACGATTCCAATCTGCCTTTTGATTTTTCCATGACTCGACTTCATTTATATTACATCTCGAGCCTCGAGGCTGCTGCGTGGCTACGATACAAATCCCCATTCATGCAAGAATCTGGAGAAATACAAATGGTTGAGGCCCACATAGTTCGCTCGATGTTCCCTTTCATCTCAAAGAAGTATTTGTGGGTGCTGCGGCGCGAAAGTTCCATGTCAACAATAATAGGCTATGATAAGTGGACCGGGAGCTAACCGAAGCCCCTATAAAAGAGCTGGTTATTGATGCGACTAACATCTTACATCTTTACCCACCGCTCTCACGTATTCCCCCAATGGTCAATTGCCCCCATTTACTTCAGCATGGAACTTGCAATGTGACAGCTTGTCCTCACAACCACAACCTCTTCATCTGCGAGCCATGTGGGGTGGTTGTGCCCACGCAACGTGCGATGAATGCCCATACGGTTGGAAAAAAACACAAAGCGAGGGTATCAGGGCGAAACATCAGCTTGCTCTGCCAGGTGTGCCAAAGGAATATCATAAGTTCCCAGTGGGAGTCCCATATATCGGGCCGTGCTCACTGCGCCGCCGCCGCCGAACAACAAATCCCGGTGGAAGTGGTGCCAGAAGTCGGTGCGAACGTCCCGGGGCAAAAGTACTGCGAACTTTGCAAATGGTTTTGTATCGACGATTCGGCGTGGGCAGTCCATCAGCGGGGCCGCCAGCATGCAAGACAGGAACGGTATGCTGCATTTAGATCGGTCTTAGACGAGGTCGAAAAGGACAAACACGGTATGACCGTCGAAGGAAATTTGAATTTCGACATTGTGCGAGAGGCTGAAGCGAGTGTGGGTGTCCTCGCCATTGCGGTTCTCAAAACAAACATTCCGACATCCAAAATCGAACTCAAGGAGGTCCGATTATCCTCCGCCTTTGGAGTCAACCAACGCGTAGTTTATTCTGGGCGAGTCCTTTTCTGATTCGAGCCTGGCATTGATGGTTGATATCCCCCAATAGTTTCACTGTGACTACGAAGGCGTAGCTCGCACTATTATCCATAATCGACCTATCAATTTGAAGATCAAGTTCCAAACCAGCCACATCGGGCGATACGAGGATCGGCTTGAGGTCGTCTTCGAGGATACAGCCCTCAAGAAACAATTCACGATCTCCCGCCCCCTCCGTGCGATCGTAGGGAATCCAGAGGACCATGAAGCCCTCAAGCCCAAGGCCCCATATGTCCCAGGAGCCGCACAGTGCGGGAGGCGGAGAAGGATGTTGTGAGGGTGTTCCACCTCCTCATTGGAGGCGGTCAAATACCTTGTCCCACTCCCACGAGCGATCATCCCAGCAGGCCTTTCATCGTTGCTTTCTAGCGACTCTCCGCTATCTGAGATTATCAAAAGAATGCGACGTCTATATCTGCCCTCAAATTTGAATGGGGACACATACGGACGCCATTTCAAGCACCTGATTTGGGCAGAGGAATATAAGATGGAGTACGTGTCTATTCTTGTTCGTCATGATCTTGTAAATCTCATGTTACACCAGCCGTGATATTGAGCGATACGACATCCACGGCGCTACGCTGCGCAAGCACAATACTATATATTAGTATGTTCAATCCTCTTTTTAACTCTAAGGTCTGCTAACGCACTCACAGCCTTGACGTCCCCGAACTGGCCGAGAAGAGGCCGAGCGTCTTGGTCGGTTCGTGGCCGTCCATTTCAGTTGCTCCGCTTGAATTATTGACCATGGTGTTCCAGGTGATCGCATCCTCGTGCGGGCGGCGGGCGCAACAGAAGGACGTTGGTTCGAGGGCCACGCGCATGTAGTCCAGAAGGAAGAAGTAGGGCTGCGATTTCATAGCTCATTCAAGGGATGGTCAGCGCAGCAAAAGTATACGGTTCACTTCAAGTTAAACCGCATTCCAATGCGGCGACAGCACCAGGCGCTCGACACGGCCTTCACCCAAGACCGTGTCTTGTTCCCTGCACGAGCTCACCAACTGCCCGGAGGAGCGCAGAGCGCCCCACTCAAAATGTATAACTCACTGATTGCGACCAACCCGCCCCAAGTTCGGGCTATACAGTCCATCGTTAACCAGCCCCGGGGCTCTGTCCCTTTCATAATATTTGGACCGTGAGTCTTGTTGTGTATGGCTTTATCTGATACTAATATTGTACAGACCTGGGACAGGGAAGACAGTGACAATGGTGGAAGCAATACGGCAGGTCTTAGACTCCAATCGGACGGCCAAAATTCTTGTCTGCGCCCCGAGCAACTCGGCGCGGACCTCGTCGCGCAGCGGTTGAATGGATTGACCACCAGACAGTTGTTCCGCTTTTACGCGCCATCACGTTTCAAGAATCAGGTTCCGGACGGACTCTTGGAGTATACACATGTCCTTCCAGACGGGCACTTCTCTGTTCCTCCTGTGGCGATTATGAAGACCTACCGCGTTATCGTGACGACTTGCGTCTCTGCAAGTGTGGCATCTGGAATCGGGATCCCCAGAGGCCACTTCAGCCACATCTTCGTTGATGAGGCCGGTCAGGCTACCGAAACCGAAGTCATGATTTCAGTCAAGACGATGGCTGACAATGCGACGAATATCATCCTTTCCGGGGATCCCAAGCAGCTGGGTCCCATCATCCGCTCTAACGTCGCGAGGAATCTGGGACTAGAGATCAGCTATCTTGAGCGCCTGATGAATATTCATGTCTACGACCCTCAGAACGGAACTGCGTACGTCGTCAGCATTTCAATATCAAATAGAAAGCCTAATGACTTTATTTAGTGTCGTGAAATTAATCAAGAACTTCCGGTCACATGACGCGATCCTCAAGTTCCCGAATGACCGATTCTATGGTGGTGATTGCAGCCTGTGCAGACCCGAAGGTTATCGACAGTTAATTGGGTCATCGTACCTACCGTCGAAGAATTCCCTATCGTCTTCCATTCTATCGCTGGGAAAGACGACCGGGAGGCGTCCTCGCCATCATTCTTCAATATCGATGAGATTACTCAAGTAAAATCATATGTCACAGCCCTCCGAGCTGACCGCAAGTACCGCACAAGTATTTCCAATCCTTGCCTTCTGGCGTGAATGACTCCTGATTGAAATCCTAGCTGACCAAGATATTGGAATCATTGCGCCGTACCACGCGCAATGTGTCAAGATACGGACCTCCCTCAAAGCTGTCGCAGACGGTGTTAAAGTCGGTCTGTTGAAGAGTTCCAGGGCAGGTGAGCGTCTGCGTGCTCCCTCTTCCGGACTAATATACATCTAGGACGACGGTGATTATCATATCCACCGTCCGGAGTAGCAGAGAATTCGTGATTATGATCTCAAGCATACCCTTGGGTTCGTTGCCAACCCCGGAGATTTAACGGTGCGTCCCCGCATGCTCGTCTATTGTCGATTACTCAAGCAATTTCTCTCCCGTAGTCGCTGTGACCCGCGCGCAAGCCCTCCTGATCGTTGTTGGCGATCCTCAGGTTCTTGGGCTGGATCCCCTCTGGCGATCCTTTTTAAACTATATCCATAAAAATGGTGGCTGGAAAGGTCCGGACATTCCTTGGGACCCCCTGGAGCCCGTCGATGGGACTGGATATGACAGCAGAGTGCGCGAGGCGGCCGCGTTGATATGAACGATTTCACGCGCCGTATGGGGAATTGACGCTCGCAGGGCGGAGGACGAAGATGCCAATGTGGACCGCCCATGGCGAGATGTGGAATAAAATATATTTTTGAATTTATATACCTAACTTGTATCTTGACGAGTATC
>JADNYI010000393.1:0-29934 GCA_015501065.1 Infundibulicybe gibba | reverse complement strand
ATTACAGGTGATGTAGTTTGCAGGTAAAATTGATCTATCATATGCCCGACCCCCGCTTGGCCACTTGGTCAACCAGGCTGGATATTTGTAAACTGGTTCCAGCTCACGGGCAGCCACTCCTCCAAGGTCCTGTTCGCTTTCGGCTTTGCTACCTCATTTTTCCATTCCAACTCCATCTCGCCCTGCCAATCGTGGCCTATGGGGACTTTCCTGACCCCAGAGAAACTTTCCAGGCTACCGTTCATCAAGTTCATGTCATCGCGAATTAGCTGGGTACGTATGCGTGATTAGTATTATCTGGAATGATATGCTAGATATAATAGTACCTTTTCACGCATTTTCATGGCCAAGTACAGGGTTATCTTGTCGGATATAAGGAATCGTCCAGTGAGATGCTCGGGGAAGTGCTCAAACCACAGGGGGAAAAGCCGGCCCCAGAAGGTATATTCATCATCCTCCCGACGCGCCTGTATTAGGGCATGTCACGAGTGCGGGTAACTCATGAGTACTCATGAGTAGGTCTGTGGGATACTTGTGGGTATTTACACTCATGGATCCGAGTCTTTGGCGGATCTACTCATGGGTACTTGTGGACCCTTGTTTGAGAGAGAAAACAGGGTTACCTGCCCCCAATTAGGAGTTATAGGGTCCACATTTCAGGGGGTAGGGAGAGAAGGTTATGCTCTGGAGTCAATTCTCCACGGAATTACATGATTGTGGGACGCATTAAATACTATTTTATGAGCTTAATCCGATGCGAATGCAGCGAGAGGGATCGGTGACCTTGATCCTGAGCTACAGAGTAAAAATCTGCCAAATTGAACATAATTTGAGATCGGGGACACTGATCCCTTTCGCGTCATTCGCATCGTGTTCGGCTCGTAAAATAGTGTTAAATGCGTCTCATGATCATGTAATTCCGTGGGGAATTTACCCCGGAGCATGACCTTCTCCTCCTCCCCCCTGGAATGCGCAGCCTATAACTCAAGATCAGGGACAGGTATCCCTGTCGCCTCTTTTCGATATTAATAAGCACCCTTAGGAGTGTCAAATCGACCCCTCAATGTTGAAATTTGGTGCAGAGCATAAATCCACAAGTAACTTGTGAGTACCCAGATCCTCATGAGTAACTGACTCATGAGTGTGGGTACCCACAGCTGCGGATCCGGATCACCCACGAGTGCACTCGTGACATGCCTTAGCCTGTATGAGGTTCCCGAGCTGATGCTTGAGAAACTCGTCTCCACCCTGTATCGGTGGCCCACGGTGGCCGAAATGTGCATGAGCGTGATCTAAAATGGCACAGGTAAGTGTTTGTGTATCTCAGGACAACGAGACTCACATAGTAATTCCTTGGTCCCAATTGTTTCGTCGCATATACAATCTACTGCGGACACTTGTGAGTATTGAATATTTAGGAGTTTTTCAGTGGCCATACCTCTTGGGGCTGTTGCTGCTTCTTCGCGCTTTCGGCGATTCCTGATATAGGCCCTATCATCGGCTGGGGTCACCGGGACTACCGCGGCTGCCGGCCTCCTTAGCTGTACTGTTTGAGTGTTCAGGGATTGTTGGTAAGTTGTAATATGGAACATACCGCGTCGCTTTGTTCGTTTTTGCATGAGTTGAACTTTGGGAAGATACAGGGCCCGGGGAGTCAGTGGACGCGTCAGCCTTCAAACTCTAGCCTGGGTCAATTCCCGAACCCCCGTGCTTCGCAAGTTCTTTCCTCGACCGCATTATAATGTGGGATATGTTCAAGTTCTGGTCTGACGTCATGAATAATGCAACAGAGACGGAATACTGCTGGTAATTCTATCATTGCTGCCTGGAAGCGCTATAAATTATACTGAATTCCATATAGTCGTCTATGGTAAATCAGTTTGGAGTACTTCCGCTGGAGCCTACCCCAGTCGGGCGGCTTGTATTATGTATATTACATTTCAAAAAGTAAGACGAACACGGGTTGGGCACTTCGGATTGAATTAACCATTGATCCGCCATTGAGAGAAACAGCGCATTCACAATAAACATCCTACCAACACTACACCTGGACCACCAACAGACTCGATGCTCCTCTAGTGCTATCTTCCGTGGAGAAACATTACTAGACAGGCATTGATCATCCGCCGGTGGAACTGTGCTCACGCAAGTTGAGCGCTTGAGGCCTCAGAGGTTCGGTTACATGGTCCGCCCACAGAAGTATCATACAGCAGCTGAGAAAGCGAGTGCCGACAGATTAAAGAGCAAAAACTACTACCAAAGGTATTCTTTTCATTTACATTTCAGACTAGTAGAGACCAATAACCTGTAGGAACAAAAGCGCTATAGCAGCGCGGCGGCGGACTAAATATCGTATGTCAAAATGGTTAGTGAGACTCCCCTCGTTTACTATATTTTCTTAAAGTCCCTAGTTCACCGCCGGGAATTCCGGGGGGTGAACAGGATCTAGTAACCATTCCGAGTAAACCGGCGCCGGTCTGTCCACCTGCAACAGCACCGCATAATCTCAGTTACTGGCAGAATCGCGCCGTCTCTATTATCAAACAATTTGAATTGGATACTCAGCCAACTCCCCAGTCCTTTTGCAACAAGATCTACAAGCTATATAATTTCAAGCGTGATAAGACTATTATCGACGATGCCATTATCAGCACTTCGCAACACCAAAAATCCATCCGATTGTGCCACGCGGAGATTTTACAATTGGATGGGGCTGGTAAGCTCACTGAGGAGGTACTCAAAAGTGCAAAAACAGTTGATATATTAATCCACTGGCTTGAGGAAATGTCATGTTACGCGGCAGCTGATCCCGACGAGCTACTCATTTTGTATACGAAACATGAGCTTGCATACCAATGTACATATGGCAGCCCCAGTAAAAAGTAGTTCAGTGAATGTATTTCATATTTAGACCGTTTAAAAAAAACGCGACGCTACTACATGCAAGCCCGTATATATCAGACTGCGGATGACCAGACCGCGGCTGGCAACGTCTGAACAAAGTTGACATGTTCCAGGGAAGATCCCCATATTAGGTGGTTGATAATTAGTAAGGAGATGCAGCGCGGATGTGAACCTTCTATTTCCCATCAGCCTCCACTATCCCCAACAGACACACGGGAAAAAAAAAAGAAATGACACGAAAACCAACTGGGAAGGCTCGCGGACGCCCGACGCGAGTAAAAGGGAGTAAACTTACATTCCTAGAATCCTTCAAGGATCAGTATCTCGAAAATTCAGATCCTGGCGCATTTTATACAATGGTCACCTCGGCTTGGTTGGAAAAATACGGCTATGACCTCCCATTCGATGACGAACCGCCTCCGGCACCACCAGCAGCAACCAGTACCAATGGATTGCCCAAGGAGACGCCACCAGAAGCAAATACCAACACTAATGAATCATCCGGTGGCGCCACAAGCGGATATCAATGTTGACGAACCGCCACCGCCAAACGCCGACCCTTTACCAATTGAAGAGCAAATGGCCGAGAAAGAAAGGCAAGCGAATATCAAAAAAGATTTGAGAACGGTAGGTCATATCACCAGGAGAGAGAGATATACTCACCGTATTCACAGCGACTCGGAAATTGGTTTCGCAATAAATATAACAAAAAAAAACTGACAATCTTGGGATTGCCGAGATCCTGAATGCCATGTTAAGTATTGCCGCGGTCCGGCCGCGCAAGAAGTCTGCATTGTCACTGTACACGCAACTGCATTATCAAAACAAGCTCAAGGCCCGATTTGATGCCGTTTGGGATGGCATTAAAAACAGCGTTGTGCCCGAGGCTAGAATAAGCATGTGCCAGGAGTTTGTAAGGGGGTGCTGGGAGCGTGAGTCGGCGGAATTCCGGAAGGAAATAGAGGATCGGGTAGCACAAGAATACACCGATGCAATGACAGCCTACAAGGCAAAAGGTAGCTGGGCTGGCACGACGGAAGGATATCAGCAGTGCGTAGGAAATTAATTGGACGGTCAGAGCTGCTCACCAAACGTGTTTTAGGGCCTGGGACACTATCGACGATGTGCTCCCCCCATTTGTAGATGCAATTGCAAAATGGATGGGAATGTCGGCCTCACTGATGCTTGTAGGACCTGTAGGAAGCGAAGGTGGGAACGTGCTTTTGCGGAGGTGAGAGTTCCTGAGTACCTTGAAATACGCACGGCAGCTTACAAAGCCGTTTGGGGAATAGTGTTCACTCCGAGACAACATCTGGATTAACGCCATTGATCTGGCCAAAATACGATCCAGCAGGCTTTTCACTGGCGCAGGAGTCCATTGTCAAATATGGATGTGCATTTTTTTGTATGTCACTTTCTCATGCCTCGCACTCAACTTTTTTCTAAACGATCGTTTCGTCGCAGCGCCCCAGACGTGTCTTGAGAGAGTACCTGGGTTCCAGCCTGAGGGAGCCACCACCCCTGATTCAAATGATGAAGGGCTGTCTGCCAGCGGCGCGGGGGATAACAGCACCACAGACTCCAGCTTGAAACTCGATACTTTTGGACCCGAAGACAGTACAACGTATATGAACGGTAGCCTCTCCGAATTCCTTCACGCAAACGATAATAGCTCTCATGGACTGCCCCTGGCTTGGATCGTGGGTTCAACCAGTATAATCCTAGCGCTGGGTTCTTAGGTGATTTTGGTCCGGGTACGTGTTTGGAAGCTCTTGAAGTTGTTGAATAATTCTAATGGGATTACAGCCTCCCCTCCAATCCCTGGGTTTGGTACACAAGATAAAATGACCTTTCAGACTCCAGGCGACACCGCCGCATCGGGACCTTTTGTTTTCCCACCCAACATGTTCACGATGACGGACGTACCGCTGAACGCAGGCGGGGTGACTCAGGACTTCCTATTCCCAACGACAGTCCAATCGACATTGCCGCCTACTTCCATGTTCCACCAAAATAATACAAGCTTGGCCATCGGTCAACCAGCGGTTGTTAGCGGGGGAACGTATCATTGACTAGCACTCAGACTATGCCTTTCCAGGTCGCACCCCTGACCACTGTTCCACCAGGCGTTCCACTACCTTTAACCCAGCGTAACAATCCAGGCACCCCAGTAGCCATCGCCCAGATCATTGGCCCCCAGCCCGCTAATGGGACAGGAGCACCAGCCACCTCCGAGCTCAACAATACATCACCGGCCTTTGCAATTACGACCCAAGCGACGTCCCTCCAGACGTCCGGTTTGAGTGCGCCATTAACTGCCCAATCCCAGTCCGCCTTTCCCCAACCCGCCAACACTGCTCAAGCTGGGGTAGTCGGGGCAGCTCTGGTCTCCTTCCAGGCTCACTCTACGACACCCCGGTTAGCCCCCACCCAAACACTTCAATTGACCACTCCCGAAGCTGGGGCAGTCAACCCAACTTCGGGTTCCGCTGCTCAGGTTCACTCCATAACGCCCTCGTCAGCCCCCACTGCCCAAACGCTTCAATCAATCGTTCCTGAAGCTGGGGCAGTTAACGCACCTTTGGGTCCCGCTGCTCAGGTACAATCTACAACGCCCCCATCAGCCCCTGCTCAAACGATTCAATCGGTCGCTCCTGAAGCTGGGGCAGTTAATGGAGCTTTGGCTCCCATCGCTCAAGCCCACTCCGCAACACTCCCATCAACCTCTACCCAACTTGCTGGAACCGCCCCTGGCACATTATCTGAGCAGTCGGCTACAGCCCAAACGATATCGTCCGAGGGTAATGCACTTGCAACATCTTCAGCCGCTGCAGTACCCCCAACCGCTCCTCCCAAAAAACGGAAGAAGCCAACCCCAAAACCAAAACAGGCGAAACGCGCAAAGGGCAACAATGTAACGGGTGACTCCTTATGAAGTCACTCCGGTGAAGGCGTAGGTAAATAAGTACAAACATGTCCGTTACAAGGGGTCAGGGGGGACAACAGATAACACCGGGGAGGGGCCAGGGGGGACAACAGATAGCACCGGGGAGGGGTCGGGCGGGACGAAGAATAAGGCAGCCAGCGCCCAAAAACCCGAACCAGCACCCGCTACCACCCGTAGGACATCAAAATTACCAGCCCGATACAGGGCATGAGCCCCCTATCACAATACGAAGGCAAAAAAAGATGCCGCTTAGACCGCCGTCCCCAACGATGGTCCAGGGTAGGGTATGATTATTTGGGTCCTTAATACTTCCCGCTTGGCCCCATCGATACCGATAATGATTCCCTATCTAATATCTTGTTGATTTTCCATCCTGTGTGAAAAATATCATATTTAGATCTACCTCAACTCAATAGATTTTATGTTTGATGCTGCTTTTAGGGTGTGGGTATCGGTTTACTTAGACGATGAAGTCGGAAGCATACAGGTTACATAGGGAACCCTAATTGCCTGGTGCCGGTGTTGATTATCAGACTCATGTGTCGTAGTATCAAGTATATGGTGCGGCAGGGGAAAGCTAAGACAGATAATAATTCATTGATGTCAGTGCGCAATACAATGTGAATTTTAGATTCACTCTATGATGGAATTATGATTGTACCACGTTATAGTAGCGAATTTCACATGCGGTGGACGTATTAAATATGTAGTGTAGTAAAATAAAATATAATGGCACACCCAAACACCCCGGCGACAACAGATATATTTTGGTAGGACCGCAATCCTAGGGAATGATTTGGCGTGTATTTGTTGCGATGGAACTGGTGCGGCGGACTGCGATGGTTGGTCAAAGGACTTGAAATTGCAACGTGTGTCCTGGCCGCCGTGCGGTTCACAAGGATTGCAATGATGCCATCGGCGAAATGGGGGCTCGGAACCATGATGGTTGAATAATATTGGATGCGATGAGTAACATGCGGTGCGGCCAGGAGAGTTGTACTAATGTGTGTCTAGGCCATACGGCTCATGAATCATATTGAATGGTTGAACAATAATGGGGAATCAAACTGGGGGAATTGCAGTGTCCAAACGAGGGGGAGAGGGGATTACGCAGTGGTTGAATAGCCATGCATAACTTGGCCGGAAATTTGCAATGTCACGGGGGAGGCTATAATGGTCGAAGAGTGGTGTACAGCATGGATGGGCGAGTTATAATGCGGAGATAACTGGTCGAGTATTGATGCGCAATGTGTCGCTGGGCGAGTTGCAATTTCGCGGAGGGGAGGGTTTACATGGGTCGAATAATAATGCGTAACATCGCCGGGCGAATTGAAATGTTGCGGAGGGGAGGGGGTCTGTATCCGGCTCATACGGCTCACACAAATCATAATGGCACTAACACAACAGGGGAATCATAATGGCTGAATAATAATGGAAAATGTCGCAGAGGGGAGGGGGTCCGTCGCCGGGCGAATTGAAATGTCACGGAGGGGAGGGGGTCATAGGGGAAATAATAATGCGCAACATCGCTGGGCGAATTGCAATGTCGCAGAGGAGAGGGGTCACAGGGGTCGAATAATAATGCGCACTGTCCAGGGGAATTCTAATGCGTGTATGGGTGATGCGACCTACAGGAACCATAACGGCACCGGCACGGGGGAACCACAGTGGTTGAATAATAATGCGTGCTGAAGCCGGGGGAATTGCAATGTCGTGGAGGAGCTCCGAGTGTTGAATTGTAATGCACAGCATAGATGGGCATATTACAATGCCGTGGAGGGGAAGCTACAACGGTCAAATCGTGACGCGCAACGTGGGCGAAGAAATTGCAATGTCGCGGAGGGGAGAGGGTCACCAGGAGTCAAATATATATACGACGCCCAGGGGAATTATAATGCGTGTCCGGATCAGTGGCCCACTGGGAACCATAATGGCACCAGCTGCCAGCGTGGGGGAACTCCCAATGGTCAAATAACAACTATGCTGAAGCCGGGGGAATTGCAATATCGCGGGGGGGAGGAGTGTCGAATAAAAATGTATAACACGGACAGGCAAATTACAACGTCACAGAGGGATGGCTCAGGGGGCCACAATGATTGAATATTGATGCGCAACGTGACCGGGTGAATTGCAATGTCGTGGGGCCTGGTGAAATTGTAATGGCAAGGCCAGTGCGGAGCACTGCAGCAATTGAATAATAATGTGCAATGCGACCAGGGATTTACGAATGTACAGTGCGTTGGAAGCACGACCGGATGATAATGTGCAGTGAGGAGGAGGAATTATAAATGGGCCGTGCGATTCGCGGGTATTACAATAGCAGCGCCGTGTAGAATACTAATGATAATGCCGCACGAACCAATGGAATTACAATGCGGGCAGTGTTGATGCGGCTGCATTATAACATTATTTTTGGAGAGGTGGCGGAACATTTATTATTCGACCCCGTTATGCGGGCAGTCAACATTATAAAGCGACCTTACTGTTGGTGCGCAGCTGGGGGCGGTTTGGAGGGAATTATAATGTGGACATTATAATTTGTTCGTAGCTTGGAATTCATAGTGGTACATTTTAATGGGGCTGGGAGGAAAAACCGGGTGGAATTATAAATGACCTACAGGGATTGCTCACCGTCAACACTCAAGAGTTGAGCATTGAACACGTTGAACAATGAACCAGTGTTGAGGTTTGAACACGGGTCACGCGCGCGTCACATGATCACGGTCCAAAGTATTTTTTGTCTAAGTCCTGCTTTGCGCTGAGGCCTGAGGCGACGCTACACGTCGATGTGGATCGACACCGCCCATCTCATCTCCACCATGCTCATCTCTCGTGGTGCTGTCCCATGTCTCCTGAGGGAGTTCTTGACGGTGCAGACGAGGTAAACTGTTCTTCTCCTCCTCAGACTCGGGCTCACTTTCTTCCCAAACACCTCAATGATGCTCACCCACTTCTCTCTTTTGCATCCGCCACCTCCTTAATGTGTCACCCCCGACCTTGCCCGCGCTCTTTCTCGCAGAAATTCCCTTCTCGCTCACGCTCCCATTCCCGCACTACGCGCCCGCACCGCCATCAGCAGTGCAACAAAATCCATCATAGGATCCTAGGTGAGTACATTGCATCCCGCCCCGACACATCATACAGCTGACCTCCTCTCATAGCACCCAATGCGCGCTCCAGGAACCCCATCCGTCCCTGATCGCCGCTCTGGGGGCATCCCAGCGCACCCAACCGCTCGCTGTTATCCTCCCTGGCCTCCAAGGAAACAACGGTGCTGCCCCACCCGGAGAAGATATACCGATCGCAGTGAGGGAGTTTGCGACACCAAAATGGCCCGGTGGGTGACATGTTGGTAATACTGTAGCCTACAATGCGCTGACCCATGTGCCGTCCACTCCAGAGCCTGTAGTGCATGCCGTTCGCATGCGCGGGACAGCAATTCGATAGTGCCCGCATCGCACCGCATCACAAGACTCCAGCAACCCCACCACGGCGCCAGTACCTCGTCCCCGCCCCCGTGGCCCAGAGCTGATGGTACGTGACGCACCATTGGCAACTCGCCCATCTCCTATAACATCCATTCACACATGGCCGCCGCCCCCACACCTCAGCCCTGCGCAGCATTCATGCACTCGCACAATAGCAAGGGTCAGCAATGTCTGTTGCAGGACCCTCAGGTGCGCATGTCGCGTCTCACCCCAACACAGCTGACTTCTGCCCACAGTATAATACAAATTGTGCCCCCCCCTCTCATGGTCGACCACCACCTTGAGGGGCACACTCGATCACTCTCCACCGTCATCCCCACCAGCCTCTGGACGACAGTCGCCCACGGCACCCAGATTGCAGGATGGTGACATCCGAACTATCCGGTGAGATGGTTCCAAAGTGCGCCGTAGGCCCGTATGGGCTGGGCCGCCAGATTTTATGGGGCTCATCCTCGAGTCGAGCGCGGTGTTGCCCGCCTCCGCCTTGCCCTTTGCGCCCTGGACTCGGGAACTTCCTGGCATCAGCGCATCGACATGCCAATTCAGGCTGGAACGGAGCAGAGTGTGCCATGGCGCCGCAGGTAAAATACACATAGAATTCGTAATATAACTGACTGGTAATTCGATGTAAAAATTCGAGTAATTATGTGTAATTATGAATGTATCAAATCTTAGTTAATCACGACAAATGGTTTTGGGTGGCCGATTATTATCATGAATATGGCTATACAATAACCTATATACCACCAATGTCTATGTAGTCTTTATAGTCATGGCTGGGTCTATGATGTATATATATGTCTATGAGAGCTATTGTACTATGCAAGAAGCCATATACCATTGATGTCTACATGGTCTATGGGGGTCTATGTAGTCATGACCTGGGTATATATAGTTGTGACAGGTGTCTACATATTCAATAATGGTAAATGATGAGTTATGTAGACATATGGGTGCTACATAACTAGGGGCTTGTATATGGGTATACGGCCACTATATTGACTATGTAGGGCTACATAGAGCTATGTAGACAAGTGCTTTTTTCCTGATGCATGGCCATCAGCCCCAACATACAACAGAGGGCACAAAACGAAATTGACTCAATTATCGGAAATGATTGTCTGCCAGAACTTGGAGATTGGCCGTCACTGCCATATGTAGAAGCGGTCTACCGGGAGGTCATGCGCTGGTGTCCGGTTCTTCCACTCGGGCTCCCACACACATCAACCGAAGATGATGTTTACAGGGGCTTTTTCGTTCCGAAAGGTCAGTGTATCCTTCACAATGTAGTAAAACACCTCTGAAGTTGTTCACAGGGTCGATGGTTTTCGCCAATATCTGGTATGCATGCTAGTCGTAGATTTTCAGATCACTGACCTGTGATAGGGCTATGAATCACAATGAAGATATCTATCAGAACCCCGATAGATTCCAACCCGAGAGATATTTTGACAGTCCAGGCAAATTGAACAATGACGACACGGTTCTGGCATTTGGATTCGGCAGGCAGTATGAGTTACTGATGCTCAGATACTAAGCGGTGACCAAATATTTTACCAGTGTCTGCGTCGGACGACATCTAGCCAGTACCTCGGTATGTCAGCAAATATTCCTTCAAAGTCTGGTTACTTAGTACAACCACTGATAGGTCTGGCTCGCGATCGTCAGTGTCTTAGCAACGTTGGACATTGCAAAAGCGAAAGACTCACAGGGGAATGAGATCGACATTGATGGGAATCAATATGTCCCGAGTGGGGCTATAGTGTGTGTATTTCAACCATAGTTACAGGTCATGCGCTATACTGATGGTATCTATTAGCCATCCCCACCCATTTCCATGTTCGATCACCCCCCGGTCACCAAAGTCGTGCGAGCTCATTAATTCTGATGAATAATTCAAGTCGGGGTGTTCCAGCAAGAGTATTTGAGTAGGTACTTATGATAAATTCATCCAAGGCCGGTGGCGCGCATGGCATGGAACTATAAGTTCAGATCAATAAAATGGCAGTGGGTGGACCGTTTAACTTGAAGGCTCCGGAAATCAATCTTTGAACATCACGGACATGTACTAACATACTCAGGGTAGATCCATTCGAAATCAAATCTGAGTCCGAATTGGAAGTATGGATTAGGCAACTATGATGCATGCTCATCGGGGTCCATGTAAGGTAGAACATATGTTGGACGCCAACTTCAGCTTGGGGTTGGTTTCCGCTTCCTTCCACTGATCCCCCCTCATCCACCAGCCGGCAGCTTGGTCGCAAATGTATGTATGGGACAGAAGCCACAGATCCTCCGCCGTTTGATCACACATATTCTCTAATATGATCCGTGTGCGGTTGATGCTCGCCGGGAGAACCAGGCATTGTTGACACCAGCTCAAAGCAAGGCGCTATTGAGTCAAAAGCATCTCTGATTTGCTCCTAGGGTCAATCGTTTTCGCCAATATTTGGTAGGTGTTCCAGTTGACAGGTGTTACGTCCTGCTAACGCAAGTCAATGAGTCGACAGTAAAGACTCAAGGACACTTAGCAAGGTCTGAAGTCTCCTGGGTCAGGAGGCAGTAGAGGGGGAAAGAGATAAACGATTAAACGTAGCGAATACAAGAGTATGTAGCTACGTTTATATACAAGTGAAGTAGTTCGGTGACTACGCACTAGTGACTAAGTCCGTGAGTATAGTAAGACATATGGGGGATGATGACTGATACAAGAAGCGAGCTGACTGAGCAGCTGAATAAGAACAATGAAGATAGCAAAGATAGAACAGAGACCATGCGGTATAGAAGTAGATAAGGTGCGCATGATGTATCATCTGATGATGTAGCATATGGCGCATATCAGATGATGATGGGATGATGGTGGAAGTAATAGAAGCGTCTATGAATGATGCTATCAGTCAGATGTCCGAGTGGTGATGATCAGAGAAGGAAGGAATCGTAACAACAGGCCACCATGGACGTCCAAACTGCTATTTTGTGATAGGGCTATGAACCACGATAAAAATGTCTACCAGAATCCCGACAGATTCCAGCCCGAGAGACATTTTGACAGTCAAGGCGAATTGAGCAAAGACGACACAATCCTGGCATTTGGATTCGGTAGGTGCCAGTGGTATGTGTCATAATCGCTGATACTTGGGATGGGCGATCGCCGATACATATTTCCTAGTGTTTGCGTCGGACGGCATCTAGCCAGTTCATCGGTACATGAAACATCCCTTTTATTGAATCTCATCACTTACAACTCCCCAAGGTCTGGCTCATAATTGCCAGTGTCCTAGCGACGTTGAACATTGCCAAAGCGAAGGACTCACATGGGAACGACATTGAAATCGAAGGGAGCTATACGGACGGGGCCATCAGGTTTGTGTACCCAAGCAAAGTGCTGATATCTGTTGTTCCCGTAGCCATCCCCACCCATTCCCGTGTTCAATCACCCCCCGATCACCGGGGGTCCATGAGCTGGGAGCCATCCATGTAGCCCAATTGTAATGTTCACTGGAATTTCCAGCCATACCCCATTAAAATGTGCCTCCAATTTTCTACACAATGGACAGATTATAATTGGTACCCACATTATAATGTGCCCTCATTGTTATTAGATAGCCACATTATAATGAGACAGCCCACATTATAATGAGACAGCCCACATTATAATGTACCATCATTCAATACCATCATTCAATCCTCCTTTGGGAGTATTGCATAATCAAAACCTTATGTTTTTTATGGCTTGAAACACATGCAAATGTTTTAAAATATTTTTTTTCTGGCCTCAAATCACAACATATATATATTCCATGCCATTCTCACCCTAACCAAACCCTAATTCTAGCCAAACTCTAACAACCCTAACTCTAACTCTAACCAAACTCTAACCAAACTCTAACCAAACTCTAACCAAACCTAACCAAACTCTAACCAAACTCTAACCAAACCTAACCAAACTCTAACTCTAACCAAACCCTAACTTAACCAAACCCTAACTCTAACCAAACTTAACCAAATAGTAGCTGATGTAATGTATCGAGCAGGGGGGGGCAGGTGATGTGTTAGGTCACATGACCTGACAGCATTATAATTTGCCCCCCTAAGGGGGGCAAATTATAATGTGCACCCCCAATTGTAATTTGCCCCCTGCATTATACCAGGGGGGCATTATAATGTACACCCCCAATTGTAATTTGCCCCCTGCATTATACCAGGGGGGCATTATAATGTGCACCCCCAATTGTAATTTGCCCCCTGCATTATAACAGGGGGGCATTATAATGTGCACCCCCAATTGTAATTTGCCCCCTGCATTATAACAGGGGGGCATTATAATGTGCACCCCCAATTGTAATTTGCCCCCTGCATTATACCAGGGGGGCATTATAATGTGCACCCCCAATTGTAATTTGCCCCCTGCATTATACCAGGGGGGCATTATAATGTGCACCCCCAATTGTAATTTGCCCCCTGCATTGTACTGAGGAGGCATTATAATGTGACCAATGTATACAAGCTTAGCAGGTACATTTTAATGAGGTATGGCTGGAAATTCCAGTGAACATTACAAATGGGCTACAGGGATTGTTGGAGCTGGTTAGTTCTGATGAATAGTTGGTGTTCTCCATTTGGTCGTAATGTATCTGTACACGAGTCATCTAGGAATCCAATTTATTTCTTGCACGACTTGAATAAGTTGAACATAATTTGATGAATTTTTCACCTTGCCCCACGCAATGGCAGTACTGCATTTGTTCATGTGCGCCTTACCCCTCCTGCCCACCACTAACACTGCTCCAAGTAGGCCTTAGCCAGCATGACCAGCGCCGGTTCGTTCTTGCCTGCGAGCCTGCGAGCCTGTGAGTATGTAGTCTGCAGAGATGGGGCCATAAGATTATGTGCACTTGGTCACTTTACACTTTCATTCCCAACAGTGACATCAAGTGCGAGATGGCCTATCTGTGCCCTGGCGTCAGTCCCCAGAGAACGAGTGACCGAACCCCGCCGTCTCTTCTGCAGCCCGCTGTTCCCCGCCACGGCCTCCTGTGGTGGTATCAGGTGATGGGAACCTGCAGTGCCCGGAGTTGGCTTTTCGGCTATGTCCTCTCCCTCTCACTTTCTATTCTTCCCTAATCCACTGGCCAATAGGACCGCGTTGGATATGCAACAGGCATTTGCATCTGTGAGTCGTGGATTAGCTCACGGGCCGTTCGCACCCTGATAGTGATGTCACCATACACCTGTCGGTGAACGCTGGCCTCTACATCTTCATATTCAACAGCGAGACGAATCAGCCCTACCTCATGTGGCGTCCAGAAGTTGCCTCGCTGAGCTGCTGGTCTAAGGAGCCATTTGGGGAGTACACTTGCGACAGTCCTGGCATTATGTTTTTTGAATGTCCCCACTATGTGCCTAGGGAAAAACTGCGAGTGAGATAGCCATCGGTGTATTACATGGGGCGCAGTTAATACTGCAGAAGGAACACGGGTGCTGGTACGAGAATTACAGCGAGGGGTTTATGCAGTTTGTGTGGGTGTGGAGCAAAGATGAGTGTATTGATTTTGTGCTATGAACCGGATGGTTACTTATGCTACATACGCGATTTACTCGGAGTGAGCTAGGTAAGGTGTCCGTTACATCGAGTTCTCCTCGCGTTCGAACTCAAGTTCACATATTCTGTTGTGCCGCCCACCCCTTCATCACTACTGGACGCTTTTTTGGCAGTCTTGTAGAAGGGTGCGCGAGGTTGAAATTGCTCAGGCTCAGAGGGGCTATGAGGTGTAAGTAGAGCGCGCCGTGCATTGTACCAGGTCCGGCATGCTTATAAACCGAGTAATCCACGACCGTTCCTTTCCTCGTGACAATTGTTGTAGGGTTTGCAATTGAACTTGTGTTCAAGCAAGGTACTATTGAAGGCCGCGCTTGGATTCACCTGAACGTGATATTCAGTGATAAGTTCGGCTATCGTGGGAAGGTTATCGTGGTGGCCCTGTGGTCTTGGAATTCTCAGACGCGCTTCCAGAATTCCATCCCTCACAAGCATCATTCTGACGTTTACACGCCCAACATGATATGGCAATACGTAAATTGTAGCAACCTCCTCCTCTGACTTCGGTCCCAATTCGGTCCACGATAATATCAATGAATGGCCCATGGATATCACTGCTTTCCATCCTTGTTGTGGGATATGTCTATAGGAAATACTTGCGCCGCAGTCGTCTCTCATATCCCCCAGGTCCAAAGCCCAAACCACTCATTGGCAATGCTCTCGAAATCCCAACTCAAATGGCCTGGTTCACGTATGCTGAATGGGCGAAAACATATCAAAGTTCGCTGTTGGACATTTGAAATTTGTAACTTCGAATAACCGTGGCTTGTAGGCGACATTCTCCACGCTGAAGCACTTGGGCATCACATCATCATTCTGAATTCGCGCGAAGCTGCTGCGGAGGTTTTAGAGCAACGGGCATCAAAATTTTCAAGCCGCCCAAGTGTTCCGATGCTTGAATTGTAGGTCTACTCACAGTTTGTAATTCGCGATTTACATTGCTAATTCGTGTAAGGATGGACTGGATCGATTTTAATACCTCGATGCTCCCCGACGGCGATCTCTGGCAGCGCCATCGACGCGTCTTCCAGCAAGGCTTCCGAAAAGACGCAGTAGTTCTGTATGAAGCAATCGAGACAAAGAAGGTCCACCAGATGCTGAGGGGTCTCCTGGAAACCCCACACGACTTTCGAGCGCATATTCGAACGTGAGTCCTCTTATCTCGTGAAAATGCTAATTACTTAGAACCCCAACAGCCTCGCAGCGGCTATTATCATGGCCGTTGTGTATGGCTACAACGTCTCGACAATGAACGACAAGTATGCGCTCATCGCCGAGCAAGCAATTGAGGGTGCAGTGAAAGCACTCCTCCCTGGCGCGTCACTTGTGAATTCAATTCCTGTATTCCGGTATCTTCCCCCCTGGTTTCCGGGGGTCAAATTCCATCAATTGGCGGGTGAGGTCAGGAAATTGACATACCAGATGCAGAACGCCCCATTCGAATTTGTCCGGAATAATATGGTAATTCCCTTCCTGACCCAGTATCTCTGCTTGCTCAATACATACTGGTTATTTTCAGAGAGACGGGACCGGGGAGCCATCTTTTTTGCGTGATCTCCTGGAGGCTAATGATGCGGATGGTGGATCGGCTGAGCATGAGAATATTCTCAAAGGTGTGGCTGCGACAGCGTACGCAGGTTCAGTTTTTTCTTTCTAATTTTATTTTACGTCTCACTGAAACATTATAACAACACAGGTGGAGCTGATACTGTGACTTTCCCGGATATCTTTCAGCTATGCGAGAACGACTTAATGTGAATCTGCAGACTGGTTCTATCGTCGCGACCTTCTTCCATGCCATGGCCATCAACCCCGACGCGCAACGGAGGGCGCAACATGAAATTGATACAGTCATTGGGAATGACCGCCTTCCGGAGCCCAGAGATCGGGCGTCACTTCCATACGTGGAGGCGATCTATCGGGAGGTTATGCGGTGGCGACCAGTTATCCCTCTGGGGCTCCCACATATGTCAATTGAGCACGATGTTTACAGGGGGTATTTCATTCCAAAAGGTTGGTATCTATAATCTCCCCCATAACATTCAACGCCTCTGATTTCGCTCGCAGGGTCAATCGTCTTTGCCAATATCTGGTATGTGCACCAGTCGACAGGTTAATAATAACTCATGAGACCACGTCAGGGCTATGAACCACGATGAAAATATCTACAAGAATCCTGACAAATTCCAGCCCGAAAGGTATTTCGACAGTCGAGGTAACTTGAATGACGACGACACGATCCTGGCATTTGGATTCGGCAGGCGGTATGTATCGGTCAATGGCTTTGAATAGGCCGCCATTAAATAAATATTTCTTAGTGCCTGCGCCGGACGTCATCTTGCCAGTTCATCAGTGCGTACGACAGTATTCTCTCAAGTCTGGTCTTTACAGTGATTTTTTAGGTCTGGCTCGCAATCGTTAGTGTCCTAGCAACAATGAACATCGCCAAAGCGAAAGACGCGCAGGGGAATGATATCGAAATTGACGGGGAATATACGGGCGGGGCTATTACGTCTGTACTTCAATCAGGCTAGCGATGCACACTGTACTGATGTCCACGTTCCCCATAGTCATCCCTGCCCATTTCCATGTTCGATTACCCCCCGGTCGCCGAAGACCCGTGAGCTAATTGATTTCAGTGATGAATAGTTGGGGCGTTTTAGCGGGAGATTTCTATCATTCGGCTGTAATGTAAACATGTGAGCTACGTTTGGATTTAAATGTCTACTTTGCGCGGGGCACTTGAATAGGTCGAAATAGTATGGCAAATCCTCCACAAACGTGAAAGCGGGGCCAGGTCTACGCAGGCCAGGGTAGGGAAACTAGTGTAGATTAGACGCCGTGCATATGTTACTTACGGGGAGTAAGCGCTAACACGTACGTCTGAGGCTTGAGCATTGGTCCCCGAATATTGAATGAGCGGCCGCACCCCGCTGGCACTTCTGCTGTTCCTCCGTGTGACGACCTCAAGAACCGACAGTGTTTGGCATTGGCCTCTTCATGTGACCCGTCCCTCTTACCTCCCACCGTCACTCTCCTCTTGCCCACCGGCTGGACCCTGGTAAGACCGCATTAAAAGGCTGTACTCTACAGCAGGCATTTGTACCGGTGAGCCGCGAATCAGAGCTCACTAGCCCTGGATCCTGGCCACACACTGGTACAGCACACGCGCAGTCAGTATACAACCCGGAGAATCAGGTAGTGATCATCAAATTCATCGGCATCCAAAGAATTATCAGCTGCCCGCAGACGACCCCCGCACTCATCGATGCCACATACAGTTAACCATTTATCGTGCTAGTAATGTGAGGTGCGGCGTATTCAAAGCGTGGTGAGGAACCCCACGAAGGGCCGCAAACGGCCTGATAACGATGTCATCACGCACCTGTACAACGTTCCTCCCTGCTCCCGCTTACTGGTACCCCACGGCCCCGGTTGAATCTCCACAGACCTCACTGGCACCTCATCACTCTCATCTGTCACCACCCGTGGATACGTGGGTCGCTGAGAAGGCAGTGTTGCCCACCCTTGAGCAACCCTCATGTGAGCAGTAGTACGGGCGGGACCAGAGGAACTTCCACTCATCCTTGCCGTGCCCAGCTACCAACTTTTCGAACATCACCGGGCTTGGGAGCGGAGAGGTATTAGAGTGGGGCGAGCGCTCATTCGAACACACAATCCGTTTTAATGGTTCCGCGATCACCTGGTCGCTCATGCCCAGACCCCACGGCAAGCTTCGCGGATCCGAATCCCACTATTCACACGAATGACTGGAACATCTTTTTGGCGTTCCGTGTGTTTATATCCTTCTCTCAGAATCCCTCTGTGCTTTTGTGTTACGGCACCCTCTCCCATGTTTATGGGAACGGGATCGACAGCCTGTTGATTACTATTCCCTTTCGCCCCAACGACTACATCCGCTGGTTATTCTTAATATGCATGATCACTGTATAACGTTAACGTGGGTTCATAATTCAATGTGGATGCCCTCCTAGACTATATCTCATCATTTCAGACAGAACCATTGAATCATCTCAGACCGCATAACCCCCGCCCGCATCGCCGCCCTCGCACCCAGCTGCCCAGTCATCCCTAAGCCCATAGATACCATATCTACGGGCTTAGGGATGATATTAATAAGGCGAATACGCAATCGATGTCAGCAGTCCCGCGATTAGCTCGTACCCCGGTCTCCATGGTGAGCCTCATTAGTATGGTTCCATGTGAATTCCACAGGACGAAGCCACCCCAATGCCATCGTTCGCACGAATAGCCTGAGCCAAAACATCCCTCTGGTCTATTTATATATACTTCCCCAGAGCAGGATCAACTGCTTGTTGTTTATTCCCTTTTGCTTCATCATCGACCACGCTCATTGGCTGCTCCCGGTGACCCGGTCATGAGGCACATGGTCGAATTTCACTATATAGGCCCAGTGTGGGTCTATGATGCAATGTACGTTCCCTCCCAGACGATCCGCCATGTCTTCCGAAACACCATTCAAAATCTCTGTATCAGACGAGCAGCTCGCGACGCTCCACAAGAAGCTCGAATTGGCCATCTTTCCTGACGAGCTCGAAGGAATGAGCCCAGCGGGGGAATACGGCTCACCTCTGACGGATATGCGTCGGCTGGTCGCTCATTGGAAGGATGGTTACGACTGGAGAAAGCACGAAGCACGGCTGAATGAACAGCTGCCTCAATTCACCCGAGATATTGAGGTCGAGGGATTTGGCTCATTGAATATCCATTACATCCACAAGAAGAGCGAGGTTGCGAACGCGATTCCATTACTGTTTGTGCACGGATGTAAGTCCATACCCATACGGAGTTGATTAGACCGTAACGCCAAACGCCAAACCAGGGCCCGGGAGTTTCTTTGAGGCGACGAAGATTCTCCCGCTGTTGTCGCAGGCATCCCCCGACCATCCTAGTTTCCATGTGATAGCGCCAAGTCTTCCAGGATATGGGTTCTCCGCAGCTCCGACCAAGAAGGGATTCGGCCTCTCACAGTATGCTGAGGTGAGGACCGCACCACGCGTTCAGAATGATATTGATACTGACAGAACACTTTCAGACCTGCCACAAGCTCATGCTCGCATTAGGATATAAAGAATATGGTGCGCCCCGATTGTCGCTTTGTTTTTGAGGATTGGAATAATTAGGATACTCCAGTCACCCAGGGTGGAGATTGGGGTTACCTGGTAAGTTTCCTACGTGTCCGAAGGGACTGCGATTCAACAATGGCCAGATCACCCGTCGAATGGCCCGTCTATATGGAGGACCACATATAAAAGCCTGGCATACTAATTTCCCGCTGTTGGTTCCTCCTGGCATCGTTCAACGTGTTGATAGCTAAAGTACTATTCAGTGGAGCACCGCCAAAGGGTTTCGGACCTCTGTCATACCTCTGGCGCCTCGCGTCAGGCTATTCGGAAAAGGATAAGGCCGGCCTCAAGCGGACTGAGTGGTACACGAAGACCGGCAGCGGCTATTTCGCAATCCAATCCACTCGCCCCCAGACCCTGGGATATGGTTTGGCGGACTCGCCTGTGGGACTGCTTGGGTGGATCTACGAGAAGCTCGTCGACGGGACAGACTCATATCCATGGACTGATGACGAAGGTATCTTTTACTGGTTAACTATCCAGAACTTACCTGATACATCCGGTGGCAGTATTGACCTGGATTTCAATCTATTGGTTCTCTCGCGCGGGACCGACGGCCACATTGAGAATATATTGCGAAGTGACTCAGCAAGAGGGCAATATATTGTACTCGACCGAACCTACAACAGTCCCGCTCGGCTTCTCTCATTTCCCCAAGGAGGTCGTCATACCCCCGAGAAAGTAGGTGTACCGACTGGAGATATCCACATGCGCCCTAAGTTTAGAATAGGTGGACCCGAGAGCCGAATCTCATTTTCGAGGCGGACCATGATAGCGGAGGACATTTCGCAGCATACGAGAAGCCCGAGCTCTTGGTGGGCGACGTCAGGAAAATGTTCGGGAAGGGATCGCGTGCGTTTGGGGTGGTTCCAGGTAAAAATGGTTATGCATAACTGTTTCAGAGTTGCCTTGAGTTTTGGTACAAGTTTTAGTACTCTTTCTGTTAGATGCCGAGCTTCTACCGGAGTTCAAAACTTCAGCAGAGGCTCGACATCTATGTAACTGCGGCAGCTAGCAGTTTTGATTTTCCACTTCAAGATTATTCCTCTCCGAGGCAGAGCCTTACATAGGAACATACTAGTTTGCCCGTAATCCAGTTGGTATATTGTCCCTTTCTGGTCCTCCTCTAGGAGCCCGCTGGTTCCGGCTGATGCATTGATGTCGGCGAGTTCAATGGCAAATCAACAACTTTTCGCGGTATCCAGCACTAGACTTATGTAAGCGTAATAAACGTGTTGAATATTCATAGGTCTGGCTGAAGGCTGGTTCAAACCCTCAAGGACTTGCGGCGTGTCCAAACGGCTTACTGATCCGATTCCGCAGCGTGCCCACTGGAATACATATAATTGCGACCCCACTGACTGCCACCAACGTATTCTTGCGTGTTACTAGACACCAGTGATTGAAAACCAAAAACGTCGCATCTTCCTCAAGGTGTTGCGATCCTTCACAATCTCTTGCTATGACTCCCAAGGTTCCGAATCTGCGCAATCGTGTATATTCCATCATTTGATCCTTAGTCCTATGCTAACAGTTTACAGTCCTATTTCCCACCGTTTTCCAAACTGCCGTTCGACCAAGATGTGCCCGCTTCATTCTACGAGCTGGATTCTGGCATGTACCAACCCAAGAAACACTGGTGCTTCTTTGCGCAAATCATAGCGCGGGTGCCCTGGCCCATCCGGCCCATGTACCAAGTAAAAGATATGGACGGCCAAACGCTCCTTGTTGCCTTCCACCTCGATGATCGCTCGCGTTTTCCGCACATCGAAGCTCGGTGCCAAGTAGGACACACTCTGGCATTCATGTACGCAAATAGGCACCACTTCTCTGATGGTCAGAAGGGTATACGTGTAGAGACTGAGGAAACCTTCACGGTATTTGGCCCATTTTTGTTTCTGGACGTTGATCGAAGGTTACTCAGGTCCTGCCATGCGATCTCCAAGGGCTTTTGGCGATGGGCGACAGCGGCGCCGGAGCCACACCGAAATGTTCTGTCTGTGGGAAAAGTCCCAAAATGCCCTGCGCGCTCTGCCAAGCTCAATATTGTAGTGATGTGAGCCATTCTTCAACCTCGCCGGACGAAACGCTGAACAACCCAATTCGTAGAAGTGTCAAATAGCTGATTTGATGAAGCGCGGGCATGCTGAGAGGGCATGCGCGGTAAGATGCCAATTTCTGGGCTTGGGCGATTTCAATTGGGGTCAGTTCGACCACTTTCGAAGCTTTCGCCCTCCGGAACCCGGATCATCCAGCGCAGTAGCGCCTAGGGCCCCATCCAGATCCGTGTCCATGGGAGTTGTACCTTGGATTGTTCTCGCACTAATTTGGCTGCTGTATCGATCCAGTTAAAATGTCCACTATTGTCTTTTCAATCATGACCCCACCTAACACAATTTTCCTCCGGCTGTATTACTCCGTGCAGAGATGCGGGCCATGGCGCTGATGATCAATGTGAGCATTTAGTGCGAACGGTATTTCCTATGGCGGAAATCGCGTCATTAAAATGGCCAGAATCGGAACGCTCGAATGATTGCTGAATCTTGAAAATCTATTTCTGTTTCGCAGCACGCTTGTAGGAGGGCTTTGCATCTTGTGTCATGAGTGCGGCTTCCTTCCGTCCACGGTGATTCTGGCCAAAAGTTGAACCGTCGAATGTTGGTACATCGCTGGAACATGAGGTCATGCAGTGCATTACTGGTATGTTACGTCAGAACGTGTGAATAGATGTGGTTTTGTGTGTACTGATGTAGAACATTTTCAACGTTTCCACTCCCGACTCCAACTTCTAAATGCGGTGAATCTAGCTTGTATGTCATTTTGCACAACTGAGATCCTAATGTCTGGTGAGCTATTCCTCGGCGCTCCGGCTCACTCATGTTGGTGCCAGTAGACCGGCGTTCCTCCCGCCAGGAACTTGAATGCATCAAATTGAGTCCGCAATCCAACGAAACTGGTCCACGCATCAAATTGATATTGAATCCGTAATTCAGAAACGCGGCGGAGTGTCCCACCTCAACCTGTCAAAGTATACACTACAACTCGTGGCTTACTCCCTAGTATGGACCGCATGAAATTCTGAAAGATTAATGACTCTCAGCTCCCCTCTGAACATGATTGAAAGGTCCCGGAGGGCGTGAGGGTGTGTTTATAATTATCCATCTTAGCGCCGGAATACTCTTCTATTGGACACAATACTGGACCCGATGATCATCTAGTGGTTGGTGGAATGACCCAATCCCCTGTGATTCTCCTCGGCTATGGGCAAGGCCGGCCCCATCCATGCGAATGCACCATTCAGACGACATTTCTAATACTCTCAGCATGCAAAAATTGATACATAAATCGCAGTGACCACATTTCCGTTTTTCCCATGATAACATCAGCATGGACAATCTCCTGATATCACTAATCGCTCTCCTGGTTGTAGGGTATATCTATAAACGCTATTTGCAACATAATAAAACCCGTGGTCGCCTGCCTTTCCCTCCAGGCCCGAAGCCGACACTGCTTGTCGGGAACGCATCTGATATTCCAACTCAAAAACCGTGGCTCGTCTACGCTAAATGGGCCGAAATCTATCGCAGTCAGTCGCTTGTATATAAAGGGCCTGGGGCTTCCGCTAACTATTGCTTGTAGGCGACATTCTCCACGCCGAAGCATTTGGGAAGCACATCATCATCCTGAATTCGCTCGAGGCTGCTACCGACCTCATGGAGCGAAGGGCGTCAAATTATTCGAGTCGACCCAGCCTTCCAATGCTTGAATTGTAGGCTCACCTGGTGCTCGCAATTTTCTATTACTGGTTCTTTTGTAAGGATGGACTGGATTAATTTCAACAGTGCTTTGCTCCCCTATGGAGACCTATGGCGGCACCATAGACGCATTTTCCAGCAAAGCTTCAGGAAGGATGCGGCAGCGTCGTATGAACCGATTCAAATGGGGAAGGTCCGTCAAATGCTGGGGGATCTCCTCGAAAGCCCGGATGACTTCCGAATGCATATCCGGACGTGAGTCTTGTTATGGCTGAGGGAGATCATCTGGACTTATAACTCACGCAGTATGGCAGCGGCAACTATCATGGCCATTGTGTATGGCCATAATGTATCATCAATGGATGATAAGTATGTGACTATCGCTGAGAAAGCAGTTGACGGTGCAGTGAAAGCGATCCTTCCCGGTGCCACCATTGTGAATACAATCCCCGTGCTTCGGTATATTCCCTCCTGGTTCCCAGGGGTGAACTTCCATCAGGTAGCGAGCGAGGTCAGGCAATGGACATACCAGTTGCAGAATACTGGGTTCGAGCTCGTCAGAAAGAATATGGTATCTGCCCTGTTCGACTCAATGCGGTCTGCTTTAATGCTAACGGTTTCTAGAGAGGCGGGACTGGGGAGCCGTCTTTATTGGCAAACCTCTTGGAGGCGAACGACGCCAATGATGGATCACTTGAGTATGAGAATATTGTCAAGGGTGTGTCTGCGACAGCATATGCAGGCATGGTTTCCCCTTCCAATTTTTCGTTGCGCTTCTTAGTGTATGCTGCGTTTAGCTGGAGCCGATACGGTCAGTTTCTCCAGAATCACTCAACTGGGCAATAATAACATGGCTTCCATCCATAGACAGTCTCCGCTGTCGCAACATTTTTCTACGCAATGGCTGCCAACCCCGATGTGCAGCGGAAGGCACAAAATGAAATCGACGCGGTCATCGGTAATGTTCGTCTACCGGGATCAGGAGATCGGCCGTCGTTGCCCTATGTCGAGGCGCTGTTTCGGGAGGTCATGCGCTGGAGACCGGTCCTCCCAATGGGGCTCCCCCATACCACAACTAAGGATGATATTTACAAGGGTTTTTTCATCCCGAAAGGTTGGTATCTCCCTGTCAATACAAATGTTTCTCTCACCTTGATTTTAGGCTCTATTGTATTTGCCAATATCTGGTACGTGCCACCAGCATACCACCAACCCCCTGATCTTCAAATCACGGTAGGGCTATGAACCACAATGAAAATTTCTACAAGGATTCTGACGTGTTCCGACCTGAACGATATTTTGATGACCAAGGCGAATTAAACAACGACGACGCGGTTCTAGCATTTGGATTCGGGCGACGGTACATATACCACTGTGACTGGGACCAGGGTGTGGTGATTAATTTGAGATTATTTAGCGTGTGTGTTGGACGCCATCTCGCGACTTCAACTGTATCTAAACCAGCATCACCTCAAAACCTGATCACTGATAGCCATTTTTAGGTCTGGTTCATCATCACCGGTATTCTGGCAACATTGAACATCGAAAAGGCCAAAGATTCTCAGGGAAATGATATTGAAATCGAAGAGAATTATACAGATTCAGCAATCAGGTCTGTTTTTCAACTACGTAAAGTGGTATCGCGCTGATATTTATATTTCCAATAGCCATCCCTGTCCTTTCCAATGCTCTATCACCCCCCGGTCATCGGCATCGCGTGATCTCATTGTTTCTGATGCATAGTCAATGGGTTTACCTCATTTAACCACCATCTGATCCACACGGGCTGGCATGTAAATATATTGAATTTGAATATCTGTATGAAGATCTATTCTGTGTTTTGATGCGTGGCTAGACTTCAGGAAATAGTAGTTAGGCTCTCTTGAGAAGGCTAATTTCGACTATACTTTGATGTAGGTAAATTATAATCTCGCTTTCATGTTCGTGAAGTGTCCATTGTAGTATTTTCGGCCAATATTCGGGCTCTGCCTCGCAAAGCCATTCATAAATCCAAGCATAGCTTACATGAGTACATTACAATAAAGTGAATCCTTGTCGGAACGCCCCAACTATTCATCAGAATTAATCAGCTCGCGAATCTTCAGTGATCGCGAGGCGATAGAACACGGAAATGGGTGAGGATGGCTATGGGAAACGTAGGAATTAGCATGATGAGAGGTCGCTTGACTACGGAGGAAGTACAGACATAATGGCGCCATCGGTATAATTCCCGTCAATTTCGAT
This sequence comes from Infundibulicybe gibba, assembly GCA_015501065.1. Classification (NCBI taxonomy): domain Eukaryota; kingdom Fungi; phylum Basidiomycota; class Agaricomycetes; order Agaricales; family Omphalinaceae; genus Infundibulicybe; species Infundibulicybe gibba. Next base: position 3,829 of record JADNYI010000393.1, on the reverse strand, counting down.
CTCGTTCCCCTGCGAGTCTTTTGCTTTAGCGACGTTCAATGCTGCTAGGATGTTGGCAATTGTAAGCCAGACCTAAAAACGGCTGTAAGCGACTAGAGTTTGAGGGAAGGTTGTCTGATATACTGATGTACTAGCTAAATGTCGTCCAGCGCGATAGAACGATTGTCTTCTATCTATTTTTTTTGGTCTGCCTACACCGCCAACAAGGCCAAATCCTTGACATAACCTTTCACAGCCAAAGGTTGTCACATGGTCTGCAGCCGATACTGGGGGTAGGTGGCACGAGACCGGCTGTATTATTAAGCACGTACATACACCAAAACATGTTCACGTACCTACTCACAAATTTGTTCACAGCCGGCTGTTTGGTTTTGACAAAACCATATATTGGCACAATAAATATATAAATATATAGTTCCCACACACCATATTCCACCACACTAAATATTTGGTACCTACACACTATATTCCACCATGCTAAATATATGGTACCTACACACCATATTCCACCATACTAAATATATGGTACCCACACACCATATGCCACCAAAACAGATATTTGGTACCCACACACCATTTCCACCATACTAAATATTTGGTACCCACACACCATATAACTGAAATGGCCCTAATTACAGGTAATCATTTCACAACATGTTTTTTCTGGCCTCAAATTGCAACATATGTATATTTATTGCCATCCCCACTCCCACCAGACTCTGGTAATTCTAACACCTGAGCTGAACTCTGGCCAAACTCTAACCAAACTCTAACCAAACTCTAACCAAACTCTAACCAAACTCTAACAACCCTAACTCTAACCAAACCTAACCAAACTCTAACCAGCTAGGGGGCAGGTTATGGTGTGAGGGTACCATATATTTGGCTTGGTGGAATATGGTGTGCAGGTACTGTATATTTAGTATGGTGGAATATGGTGTGTGGGTACCAAATATCTGTTTTGGTGGAATATGGTGTGCAGGTACCATATATTTAGTATGGTGGAATATGGTGTGCAGGTACCATATATTTAGTATGGTGGAATATGGTGTGTGGGTACCATATATTTAGTATGGTGGAATATGGTGTGTGGGTACCATATATTTAGTATGGTGGAATATGGTGTGTGGGTACCATATATTTAGTATGGTGGAATATGGTGTGTGGGTACCATATATTTAGTATGGTGGAATATGGTGTGTGGGTACCATATATTTAGTATGGTGGAATATGGTGTGCGGGTACCATATATTTAGTATGGTGGAATATGGTGTGTGGGTACCATATATTTAGTATGGTGGAATATGGTGTGCGGGTACCATATATTTAGTATGGTGGAATATGGTGTGCAGGTACCATATATTTAGTATGGTGGAATATGGTGTGCGGGTACCATATATTTAGTGTGGTGGAATATGGTGTGCGGGTACCATATATTTAGTGTGGTGGAATATGGTGTGCAGGTACCATATATTTAGTATGGTGGAATATGGTGTGTGGGTACCATATATTTAGTATGGTGGAATATGGTGTGCGGGTACCAAATATTTAGTATGGTAGAATATGGTGTGTGGGTACTAAATACTCAGCATGGTGGAATATGGTGGGTGGGTACCATATATTTAGTATATATTTATTGTGCCAATATATGGTTTTGACAAAAGGTCACAAAACCAAACAGCCAGCTGTGAACAAATTTGTGAGTAGGTACGTGAACATGTTTTGGTGTATGTACGTGCTTAATAATACAGCCAGTCTCATGCGACTTATCCGCGATACTGTGTCAGCCATTTTGGACCCAATGTTTGTCCAGGGATTGGGGGGCAAATAGCAAGCCCACATAAATAATTTATATTTGTCCGTCATCGGTTCCGATGCTGCCGAAACAACCCAGAGTGACCACACCCGATCAACAACCAACAGGGTTGGCCTGATATATGTTAAACAGTCAAATCAAAGCGAATTTCTTTATCATTAAGGGAACATCATGACTCATATTGCCCGTGGGCGATTTTGTGGTCACGCCACAAGCCAATAGATTGATAAGGCCTCAGGGTACATCATGTAATACTGGTTGTAGGGTCTTGTCCAGCCTGGTGGCAAGGTTGGCCGCTCGACCTTGACACAAGGTTGAAATTCCAATATGACCCTGTCATGGTTACCTAACATTGTCTCAAGCTCATGCAACAATGAAGACATGAGGGCATTCACTGATGACACCCGGAGGCTGTGCTGTACCATGCCTCGGAGGACATTCACTGTCAATGCCTGGGGGTTGCGCTGTACCACACCCCAGAGGTCTTTGGCTACGGTTTCTAATATATTCATTGCCAATGTTATTCCAACCACCAAGGTCAATATTGAACTACTATCACATTCATATACCATACTAATAACATGGTAATGGCTTATTCAACTACTGTGAGGTGGCATATTGCCACGGGGAATGGTATAATATGTTATCAGGCCAGTTGAACAGTGACGACTTGGATCATTTATTAAAATGTGAGTATGGTACGAAATGGTAATGACAGTGAATATCAATGATTTGGACCGGATACCATACGGAAAGTTTAAAGGAGTATATCGTATGAATAGTTTGGAGGGGGGATGTATAATATGGGTTCGAACTCTGTATTATCTACCAATTAAGAGCTGTATCCACCTGCTCCTGCCATGAAACATTGGTCATTGCGCTCATGTTGGATGTAGATGTGCCAGCGATGGTAGTAAGACCTGCAGTGTTGACTTCTTCTTGAATGGGAAAAGCGACGAGATCTCGCTGATGAGCAGAAGTGAAAAAACTAACAGAAGGTTATTATATGATCTTTGACACTTGATTTAGACGACGTACGAGGTCCAGTGTTTCAATTCATCAGCCGGGCTGAGTTTGTCCCCACGAACAGTCATCCGAGCCTCCTGAAGTACATCATCCACATATTTCCAATAACCGGTGGGTGTGTAGACACGTTCGCTGACGCTGATATATTTGGCCTGTCCGCTGTTGTCGCTGGTGGTCGCATCAGGCTCATCACCCACGGAGCTTGCGTTTGTATTTCCAGCATTGGTTGAGGTATCATCTTGGCGGGGTGCACCTGGTGGAGTTGCCAGCTTCTTACGAAAGTCGACGTAGCAGCAGCGCTGTTGAGGGGAGTAAGTAAGTGGGCATAAAGACAAACCCGATAAGTATTTACCAGGAAAGCAATACGGGACCAGTGCGTGGTTTTAATGTCCATTCCCGGTGGAGTGAGTGCCTTGACAAGAGTTCGAATGTCTTGCTTGGGCTTCGTGCTGTCTTTACCCCCCATAGAGATACGTATCTGTCATTTGTTATTCGCTTGAATGTGAGCGAAAAATGAATATCGCACCTTATATTTCATTGACGCGCGAATCGCAGTCAACTCTTCACACACCAGTGATTGGATTGTGGGGAACATCCCTGATACATTGAGCATTTCACGAGTTAAACCAAACCCATCCGGGTCTTTACGGATTAATTCCTAATGTATGGGTTAGTGGTTTCTATATGATGAAGGGACTGGAATACCATAATATGAGACGGGAGGCCTGTCAAATAAGCTGTCAGGTTCTGCGAGAGGAGACATATTGACAGGCGCTCGTGGAGTCTTTTCTAGAGACGAGTGTGATGTGTGTTAGTGAGCTGCTGAACACAAGTATAGAATTGTACCTTGAATTCGTTGGACTCCAACACCTCCCTGGTGCTATTCATAACCTTCTTCTGGTCTTGCACCAGCAAGAGGATTAATACATTCACCAACATGTATTGCAGGTGGGGTTCCTGAGCGAGTATTGAGAGACGTTATTATAA
>JADNYI010000392.1:0-30009 GCA_015501065.1 Infundibulicybe gibba | reverse complement strand
CAGCTCTAACTGCAAATTTGACATCACAATGAGGAGCTATTTAGAATAAAACTCCAGACCATGCCAGCGGCGACTCGAGGTTGCGATATAGCTCAAAGCCTAAAGCTAGACGTATCATCCTATTCCGTTCTGCTGCACATTACCCGCAACCAACAACTCCAACTCGAGTGCTCAAAGCTTGAAGGAATGTGTACTAATTTGGGTCCTCGGAACGTTCCTGGATTGCAACCCCACTGCCTATCATCTACCAGGTAACACAGCTTGAGCAGGATTTGATCTGTTTCAATGATGGTCAGACACACTTGTTCATCACTCCATGTTCTATTAATATTTTTTTTGATCAACGTGTAACCATTCATATAGATTCGTTGCATCCCCAATAGTTGCCCAGCCATGGCATCCTTGGTCACGTATACTATCGCTGCTGCTCTCGCCAACAGCCTTAGCTATGGCATCCTGACTATTCTACTCGTCGTTTTAATGTTCCTCCTGGGTCGTCAGAACGGGCCTCCCTCCAAGGCCTCTCGATTTTCATTGTATCTGAAGCCAGTGGTACTGGCATCCATTTTACTTTTTTCAGTTGTCACCGCAGTATGTCCCAATTGATCCCTATTTCCGCGTACCTCATTTATGCATTCAATAGCATTGGTCGGTTACGATTTATCGCTTGTCTCAAGCATTTGGGAACCCAACACGGGATCCTATGGAAGTCATTGGAAATATCTCGCTACGGTCCAACGTCGCGGAGATCGCATTAGCATTTCTGTCGACCATACTTGGTGATTGTATCATTGTATGTACCTCAGGGGGATCTCTGGACAAGTGCTGACGCTCTTGATAGATATATCGTCTTTGGATGATCTGGGGCTGTAATCGCATTGTGGTCATATTCCCTATCTTTTCGGCGGTGGGGGAGTGTGGTGAGCGACATCGCCTATTCCGGGCTAAGCAGTGGATCTTATGGGCGCGCAGTGTCTTTTGCTGGTTTAGTGTGCCAATCGGCGAACGCCGGAACTGCCAATGGTGCAGAATTGTTCACCTCATGGAATTATTGGATCGTTAGTGCATGTGTCTTCACCTTATGGTTAGTAGATGAGTATGAATTTCCATCTCTTTTCACTTCATTGACGTGGGGGTAGTACGAATATCTATTGTTCCGGTCAGTGAAGCCATTCTCCATCCTTGATTAGTTAGAATGCCATATCTTATAGGTCTCATCATGTGGAGGCTCTTGGTTAGTCGCCGAAAGGATAATTCGGGGACTGGTGGAGATGTCATTGTGGCACGTTCCAAGTCTACTTACCTCCTTGCAAGTCTCACTAACTTGAAAATTCCCTCTCCCCAGCGCGCCTCAATTATTGCTGTTGAAAGTGCTGCACTCTATACGTTTGTCGCATATTTTTTAAACCTAATGTGCTTCTGATTCCTGTCTTGCTAGTGCCTGGGCTATCTTCTTTTTCGCATCATATGAAGCCGGGGCGGGGATATACTTGTTTGCTGCGACCGTCTGGCCGCCTATTACTGGAATCGCCATCATGCTGATCAACGTCCGGGTGGAGCTGGGCCGGGTCCGGGAATCAAACCCGTTCCCCGCATCTCAAATGAGCGTTGGCTGGGAATTCAACCATTCGAATAGCGATCCCTCTCGTGGCATAAACATCAACGTTACTCGGACAATGAATGTCGATGAAGCGCCCCGATTTCATCAACAGGGGAACCTGGTATTGGCTCTTTGACATGAAATACCCCAGCATCCTATTATTTATGTAAATAGCAATGGCCGGAAGTATGTATTTTATTGTACCCGTAGCACAACACTCCAGTTTGAAATCCGGGTGTTTAGATGATATTGCTGACGTTGGATTCCGCCCGACTTCCGTTGTATAGTACGAAAGTCACCAACTTGAGTCCTGGGCCGCGGGGGATCTTAGGCCTAATAGCATCCAGTATCAATCTTCGGGAAGAATAAAAGTACATATCAGCAGAGACTGGTGTTATTTACATGGAATGCTCGAATACCGAGTATTTAGTTGATATTGGAAGTGGTAGAAGGAGTAGTAGCAAACCCGACCCGCTTACCAGCAGTGTCGAAGACGGAATAGAACCGCTCAAGGAAGGCGAAACCATCGACGAAATCGAAGCCTTCACCACTGGGAGTGCCAAGATTCCCAACAATCAAGTAAATATCGCCCGCTACGCCACCAATAGCAGTGTTGAGCGCGCGCGGCCATATTTGGGCATCTGCCGTGAGTTCGAGTGTTGTCTGTGTGGGACCTGCAATCAGCTAACTGCTATCCAATCCGTTTCCCAACATACCGTACTCATAACCAAGAACAAACTCTGCAAGTTCGCAAATTGGGCCGAAGTAACCCGAAGTAAACCAGTATTGGCATCCGGAACAGCCCCGGTCAACTGACGGTAGCGGGTAAAGGCATTAGAGGCAATTAAGAACAGGGTGGTGCCTGCAGCAGAAAATCTTAGGTCCACACCACTGCGACGTAGTGCGTTTCTGCTCACCTGTATCGACGATACCCGCAGACAAGGGCTGGATAGTTGTAGAGCCATATCTAATTGATTGGTTGATACCCCAGAATTCAGAGGCGGGTGCGGTAGTTGTGAGGGGTCTGGTAGCTTGTATGAATATTAGATGAATCAAACTAGGATGACACTAACTGGAAAGCTATTGTGCCGGTGAATTTGCTGCTGTCGGTTCCACCTAGATGATCGTGTTCAGTTGCGACGAATTAAGGCATAAGACGTGACACAAGTTCGCGCATACCCCAGGTGATTTCGCCGTTCAATGATTCGATAGATGTGGTGGGCTCAAAGGAGATGCCAATCTGGTTTGCGCTAATTATTCCTAGGCGGGCAAGGTTGTCTGTGACAGTCGGGATGAGGCTCCCAGTGGCCGGTGACAATGTGCCTATGTGGATATGTTCACAATCCGATATCGTGTAAGATAATTCGATGCTACCCACCAAGCGTGAGGTCAGTTGGGCCAATTCTACAACGGAACTCTGTCAGCAGAATGTATAGATGTGGACTTGAAGTTCTTGCCCTAGGATGCCATCTTCTCCTTCAAATCCGACGGACTGACGAAGTGGATTAATAACTTTGGTAGTAAAAAAACAGCTGTCCAGTCACCGTAGCTGCGACTCCGATAGATTGGCCCGGGATAACCAATCCAGGTGCGATGGTTACAGTGTCGGTGAATTCGGTGCCTTTGCATCATGAGGATTTTTCCTGGTACAAGAGACTGGATTCTTACCAGAAAATGAGCCAGATCCATAAGTGACCGACTAAAATATTAATTATTTTCGACGGCGTCTTGAGTGAGTGAAAAGGACTGACCACCCGGTTAGCCGTTTGTACGCTTGTCGACGTCTTTACATATGCTTGGGTTGCCCCGACCCATGTATTGGAGCTAAATCCCATGTCAATCGGTATTTTTTATTCTGAAAGTTCATATCACCTTCCGGTGTCAACCAAAAGCTCATCTAGTTAATTTATATAAATAGGATGACATTATCAGTGAATTTCAATACGCTTACACGTTGTTGCAGGGGAACCAACACCAACAGACGCAATATATGTGACAGCCTGATTATCGACTTGCTCATTGATTACGGCGTCATTCGACCTTGGGTTAAGTTTCCTCTCTGCACGCGCGCGGAGGTTTCTGGCTCTGACTTGATCATGGCGCAGCAGATTGTGCACGCTCGTCAAATTAAGACGCCTGGAAAGCGGGAGAGTGACCGGGGAGCCGCGGATCACTACGGGGTTGGCGGAGACAGCATTGGCGAGGAACTGGAGCGCGGCAAGCAACGTGAGGGAAGAGCGGAACATCGCGTCTTAATTATCGCAACGTTCAGTGTTTCACTTTATAGTGCCCACCTGGAGCCTCGTTTTCAAAAGATAGTGTCAAAACTCCCATGATCAAGAGAGTAGCATGCGGGTGGAGCAGCGGGATCAGGAAAGGATGTCAAACCAAGGTGGCGGCACGGTCAAAGTAAGATATATCGTCCCAGGTCGGCCCAGTTTTAGACAAAGAGGAAGCGACTACTGCCTGGGAAGCAGATCAGAAAGATAACCAATATATCACGGTGAGAACGCCGACTCGCGACCTGGCAGCTATAAGTGGAAGTCTAGAATGTTAGAGAGAACATCGTTACACGACTTGGAAAGGACAAACCTCCACTCTTTGCCAGTCTATCACCCCATCGCAAGGATAAGGCGCAGTGGGGGTGTACGGCTTACCCTTGGGTCTTATAGGACTATGAGAACTTTCAACGCTATTTTCACACCGTCCCGTCAGGTGTCGTGAGTTATTTCAAGAGGTCTAGAGACAGCGGTGAGAGGCTTCCGCAGCACAAGGGACTTCAGATTCGAAACCTGGCTTGGTAATCGTGGATAAGAATTTTCCCAAGCTTTTAGCACCGCGCCCGTCAGGTGCCCCGAGTTATTTCGGGAGGTCCAGAGATAGCAGCGACACTTCCTCAACACAAGATGAGACATTGCGATCGCATTCATAACCTGGCTTGGTAGTCGTTAATAATCCTGGAAATTTCCGAAGTTTAGCACTTCCAATTCAGTAGATGAATAATTGTAAGGCAATTCATCAATGGTTAGTGATCCCCCACTGTCAGAAACCCAGTGAATCCGCTATTGGGTCCCCACTACCCATTGAACAGGGCCAATGAATACTAATTAAAATTTTCTCCTATATCATTGAACGCAGATAATCGGCATTAGTGGCGGGATGGCAGGCTGATTCTCTGATGAGATAGCAAAGTCTAAACCACATCTACAAAATAGAGTTTACGTGTACCTGCCGCAGATGCAAATGGAACGGTTATCTTGGGTGGTCCGGCAAGGTCCAAGGGCACCGAGATACACTGACACAACAGCGTTGGGGATCTGAGCCAATTGATCCCGATCTACCATACGCGAGGGGAGGTACCGAGATGAAGATCATGAACATTAGTGCATCAAAATCCTGCGCAAGAGGGGATCCAGGTGAAGCTCACTTTGCGAGCGGTGGATCTTAATAACCGACGAGGCTGCCTGATATTAGATTCCACTAAATATACAATGCGTCGATCAGCCACAACTGGAGCCTAGAATCACCAGGAGGGCAAACCGATAAAATGGCCATCAAGAGGCCCAGGTACCGCACGCGACACCACACGTGGTTCAAGTTGAGAAACACCTGGATGCAAATACTGTATATGGCTTGGGGTTCAGTGGATTAACAAACAAAACAAGAGGGCGCCACGAGAAAACTAGTCCACGGTATGAATTCTCATACTTATGGGAAACTGGATCGAGTGGTGGAGCTTACAACTTTATTATGAAGGCAGACCGAGGCGCATTACATGCAATTCAAACCATCAACTTGATTCCCAGGCCATACTCATACTACGTGTCCCCAAAATGGCACCTACGCTTGGGACCCGCGCGGGGTTTCTCGACGACCTTCTTCACCTTGTGCTCCGGGCGCCCCACAATAACGGGCACAGGCGAGTGTATCGGATAGTGCCTGGACCTCCTTTGGCATGTGTGCATTGAGAAAATGTAGTGGGTACGCGCTTGCTGACGTTGCACATCCCAATCCCCATTTCCATCCCCATGTTGTGCCACGCACGGCGGCCACGGGTACCGAGTCGGGGCGTTATAGCGCAATGAGTCTGGAAAAAATGAACAACGCAGCAAAAGGCGAGGACGCATGACGCACCAGTCGAGCGTATCGGTGACCTTGCCCGGGACATATTCAAGGAGAATCGAGAGCCGCCGGGAGTCAGGTGAGAGTTGGCGTGACTTCTGCAGTATAAAGACAAGGAATGCGCGGGCGCAGGTGCGGGGCGTAGTGTGATCCTCCTTCTCCAGGATTTCCTTGTCAAGCCCGCGGAGGACGATGAGCTCGTCGAGACTCTCTAGCACGCAGTCGAGCGCTTCGACGCCGCTCCTGTCGGGAGAGGAAGCAAAGGGACATACGGGTGTTGGGTGTGCGAGCATAACCTTCGGACCCGACCCGAGGATGAGCAAGAACATGAACGCCGCAGGGTTCTTGGAGGTGTCAAATGAGACCCTTGGGAGCGTATCCTGGTGTTGCTGGCGGGTCTGCGGGAGTGGGAGCATTGGGGGTGGTGGAGGGGAAATGAGATGGGCTGGGGAGTGGGGAGAGCGATGAAGTGGATGATAGTGTGGGGATTTGGATGCGGGAGATGAAAGGGGACGTCGAGGGGGACGTTGCGGGAAATGTTGGCGTAGATGGCGAGTGCTTCATCGCCAACCGCAGCGGCGGCGGAAGCGGGGAATGTATGTGGAGCCCACCCATCGTCGCTATCAATAGAGTTGTGTGCCAGCTGTGCTTATGTCAACAGCATGTTCTCCTAACATCACACAACATCACCCTTGGGACCACTTACTCCGATGGCCGGCGTTGAATTTTCAATTGACCGAGGGGAGCCTCAGCTGCCCCCGCCTCATGACAGGGATATTTTATGATCGCCACTTCTTCTCCGGCTTCTTGTACTAATCGAATTTTCCAATGACTCAATCCAGAGGCCTTGTGGTTCTCTCCCTCGTCATTCCCTCCGGTCCTCACGAGAAAATGGGGACGCCTATTTCCACGTCTGTACCTAGGGGTAAACCCCAATGAATCAGAATTTATCCTGCGACAGTACTAGTGATGCCCAGTGAATTTTTCAGAACAAGTTAACCACTCGGCAAATGTGGAAACGACTGGCATCAATCAGCGGGCTTTCCCCATCGTATGGAGAGGCTTTGTTCGCCTCGTACAATGTTGAGATAGCAGGAGGAAAGTAAACTTCCCTTCGGCTGCTATTAATAGCGACCCGATTTATTCACATGAAACGCCCGAATATGTGGCCCCAAGTATTTAGTTGACAGTGGAAGTGGTAAAAGAAGTAGTAGCAAACCCAACCGCCCTGTTAGTACTATTGAAAACAGTATAGAATCGCTCAAGGAGGGCGAAACCATTGACGAAATCGAAGCCTTCTCCACTGGGGGTGCCAAGATCCCCAATAATCAAGTAGATATTGCCCGCCACGCCGCCAATAGCAGTGTTGAGTGCGCGCGGCCATATTTGGGCATCTGGCGTGAGCGCGAGTGTTTTCTGGGCGAAACCCGCAATCAGCTAATCGCCATGTAATTCGTTTCCCAACCTACAGCAGTCATAACGAAGGACAAAGTCTGCAGGTTTGCAAATTGAGCCGAAGTGATTTGAAGCAAACCAGTGACGGGATCCAGAACAGCTCCGGTCGCGGTGCGGTAGCGGACAAATGCATCAGAGGCAATCAAAACTAGGGTGGTGCCTGCAGAAGAAATCTTCAGATCCACACTATTGTAGCGTGGTGTGTTTCAGCTCACCTGTGTCGACGATACCGGCAGACAAGGGCTGAATAGTTAAAGTGCCATATTTAATTACTTGGTCGACACCCCAGAATTCGGAGGCGGGAAAGGTAGTTGTGCGGGGCCTAGCAGGTCGTGTGAATATTAAATGAATCAAATCAGGATGGCACCATACTGGAAAGCCAGTGGGGCAATGAATTTGCTGCTATCGATTCCACCTAGATGATCGTGTTAAGTTGCCAAATTAAGGCACAGGACGCGACACAAGTTCGCACATACCCCATGTGAGTTCGCCGTTCATTACTTCCTCGGTCGTGGTGGGTTCAAAGGAGATGCCAATCTCGTTTACGGTAATTAATTTTCGGCTGAACGAGGTGTCTGTGACGGTCGGGACTTCGGTACCATTGGCAGGTGATAATGTCCCTATGCGGATAATAGATATGTTCGTAGTTTGATATTGTACAGAATAAGAAATACCACATACCAAGTGTGAGGATAACCGGGCCAATTCTACGATGAAACCCTGTCAGTAAAATGCATGGATGTGAACTGCGGGTTCTTACCCTAAGATGCCATCTGTTCCATCGAATCCGACGGACTGACAAAACAGGTCAACAACTTTCGGTAACAAGTAGACAATTGTTCATTCACTGTGGATGCAACTCCGATGGATTGGTCCGGGATGACCAGCCCCGGTGCGATGGTAACGGTGTCGGTGAATTCGGTACCTTCGGCTCATAGTGAAGGGTTTTCCAACGAAAAGAATCATTGGCTCTTACCGGAAAACGAGCCAGATCCATAAGTGACCGACTAGAACATTGATTACTTTCGACGGCGTCTTAAGTGAGGGGAAAAGACTGACCACCTGATTGGTTGTTTGAACACTCGTCGATGTCCTTACATAGGTTCTACCTGCTCCAACCCACGTGTTGGAGCTAAATCCCACGTCAATTGGTATTTTTCGTTCCGAAAGCTCAATCACCTTCCGGTGTCGACCAAAAGCTTATCTGGTCAATTTATACGAATAAGATGAAATTATCAGTACATCCAAATATGCGTACATGTTGTTGCAGGGGAACCAACACCAACAGACGCAATATACGTGATAGCCTGATTATCGACTGGCTCATTGACTACGGCGTCAATGTTCAACTTCGACCCTGGGTTCTCTGCACGCGCGCGGAGGCCTCTGGCTCTGGCTTGATCATGGCGCAGCAAATTGTGCACGCTCGTCAAATTAAGACGCCTGGAAAGCGGGAGAGTGACCGGGGAATTGCGGATCACCACGGGGTTGGCGGAGACGGCATGGGCGAGGAACTGGAGCGCGGCAATCAAGGTGAGGGAAGAGCGAAGCATTGCGTCTTAATTATCGCAATGTTCAGCGGTTCACTTTATAGTGCCCGCCTGGAGTCCCGCTTTCAAAAGGTAGCGCTGAAAACTCCCATAATCAAGACAGCGGCATGCGGATAGAGCAGCGGGATCGGGAAAGAATGTCAAACCAAGCTGGTGGCATGGTCAAAGTAAGATATATCGTCCCAGGTTCGCCCAGTTTTAGACGAAATGGAATTTTCTGAGAAGTAGATCAGAAAGACAAAGAATATGTCATGGTGGGAACGCTGACTCGCGCGGCCCGCGGCTTGGCAGCTGCAGGTGGAAGTCCGACATGTTAGACAGAATATTGTTACACTGGTTGGAAAAGACACACCTTCACTCTTTGCTAGTTCACCGCCCCGTCGCAAGGATGACAAGGCGCAGCAGGCATGTGTAGTTTACTACCCTTGGGTCTTATAGGAACTACAGGAGCATTAACGCTATCATTTTCACACGTGTCTCGAGTTATTTCAGGAAATCTAGAGACAGCGGTGAGAGGCTTCCATGGCACTAAGGACTTCAACCTGGCCTGGTAATTGGATTTCCCAAGCTTTTAGCACTGCTCTCGTCAGGTGCCCGAGTTATTTCGGGAGTCCAGAAATAACTGCCCGGACTTCTTTGATACAAGATGAGGCGTTAGTAGGGGGGAATGGCAGGCTGATTCTATAATGAGGTATCAAAGTCTAAACTGTATTTGCAAAATAGGATTTACTTGTACCTACCACACAGATGCAAAGGAGCGGTTGTCTTGGGTGGTCCGGTAACTTGAAGGTCCGAGGGTACGGAGATACATTGACATAATAATGTTGGGCCAATTGACCCCAATCAATCAGAAGTACTACAACTATGGTCGAAGGCCCAGAATCGCCGGTAGGGCAAACCGATAAAATGGCTGTCAAGAGGCTAGGCATTGCACGCAGCATACGACGCGACACGTGGTTCGAGCTGAGAATGCAAAATACTACATATGGTTCGGGGTTCAGTAGATTAGCAAACAAAACAAGGGGCGCTACGGGAAACCAGTCCACGGTATAAATCCCCGTACTTATGGGAACCCGGATTGAGCGGTGGAGCTTACAATTTTATTAGGAAGGTGAAAGCAAGGCGTATTACATCCAATTCAAACCATCGAACCGGCACCCAGGCCACACTATGCGTCCCCAAAGTGGCGCCCACGCTTGGGATCTGCACGGCGTTTCTCGATAGCCTTCTTCACCTTGCGCTCCGGGCGCACCACGATAATGGGCACAGGCGAGTGTGTCAGACAGTACCTTGGCCCGATCAGCAGATATACAGTGAGGAAATGCGGTGGGTGCATACTTGCTGACGCTGCCCATCCCTATCCCCATCCCCATGCTCATTCCCATCCCCATATTCTGCCACGCGCGGCGCCCACGGGTGCCCACGACGACCGAGTCGGGGCGGTACAGCGCAATAAGTCTGGAAAAAATGAACAATACAGCGAAGGGCACGAATCTGATGACGTACCGGTCAAGCGTGTCGGTGACCTTGCCTGGCACATATTCAAGGATGATCGAGAGCCGCCGGGAGTCAGGCGAGAGCTGGTGTGATTTATGGAGTATGGAGACAAGGAATGCGCGAGCAGAGGTGCGGAGCGTGTTGTGGTCCTCCTTCTCCAGGACCTCTTCATCAAGGCCACGGAAGACGATGAGTTCGTCGCCATCTTGAACAAGACTCTCGAGCGCCCAGTCGAGGGCCTCCATACCACTTTCGTCGGGAGAGGAGGCGCAGAGAAACACACGGGTGTTGCGTGTGCGAGCATAGCCTTCGGACTTGACCTGGAGGGTGAGCGAGAACATGGACGCCGCGGGGTTCTCGAAGGTATCAAAGGAGACCTTTGGGGTATATCCTGGCGTTGCTGGCGGGTCTGCGAGAGCGGGCGCATTGGGTGTAGGGGAGGGAGAATGAGGTGGGCCGGGGAGTGGGCAGAGCGATGAAGCGGGTGATGTCGTGGGGAGCGGGATGCGGGAGATGAAGGGGGACGTCGAGGGGGATGTTGCGGGTGATGTTGGCGTAGATGGCGAGTGCTTCATCGCCGACCGCAGCGGCGGCGGAAGCGGTGAATGTGTGTGGAGTTCGTTCATCGTTGTTATCAATAGAGTTGTGTGGCTGTGCTTATGTCAGCAGCATGTTCTCTCAACATCACACAACACATCGCATTCTTCACTTACTCTGATGGCCGGCATTGAATTAACCGAGGGGAGCTGCCTTCGCCTCACTAATCCTCACGACGAGGATATTTTAGAATTCCCACATGTTCTCCAGCTTCTTCTTGTCAGGCTCTTACCAAAACCCACCGCAAATACTATAGACCGTTACCAACTCGTCCTATCCGATGGTATCCGCTACACCCAGATGGTCATGCTCACAAGTTCGTTGAGCCATTTAGTTGTCGACGGTGTACTCGTAAAAGGTACCGTCGTTGTGGCGGACAGATGGGCCCGCTCCAATGTTCATGGCATACAGTACGACGCCTTATTCCTTCAAGTTGTGATTGAATTCACTAATGATACAATACTTTAGACTCCTTGTAGTTCTTTCCCTCAGCATTCTCTCTGGCCCCCATGAGAAGATAGGAGCGCCCAGTCCCATAGCCACGCCTGCTACGCTACCGGCGCAGTCCAGCCTGTCTAGGGGTAAGCCCCAGTGACCAGTATACGAATCAGATTTTTTCCTATTACCACAATCTTCAGTGAATTTTTCATCAATCTTTTTTTCATATCGCGTGGAGGGGCTCCAGCCGCCTCGTACAACATTGAGATGGTGGAAAGAAAAATGAGCTTGCTTCCGGCCGCTGTGTCCCTGCCAGCATGTTCATGAGAGCAACAGAGTGTGTATACGGAGGAACCGCGGCTCCAACGCACAGTACAGCGGGACAACTTTATCTATCCCTCAGTGACCTATGTTCTCCCTCACCTCGGACACCCGTCCACCGTCCATCCCCAATTCGACAACCTTCTACTACCTCTCCAGCGAGTTGTTCCGCCTGGAATTACAGCGTCTGACGTGCAAGAATGCTCTCATGCCAGGGTCTCCTTTCGCTACAGCCCCTTTGGAGGATTTGGAGCATGACGTGCTGCCAGTGTAGTTGTGATTTGAGCTATTTGGTCAATTTGACTCAAATAGTCACAAACTGGGACAGATTGAGACTGTTTTCTGATGCTTCCTATATATCACTGTCGACCTCTCCTCAACAAAAAAGAGACACGTGATTTATTGGTCTGGCTAGGGGAGACTAGATGCTTCCATTCCACATCTATCCATGCGTCGTCAAACCACCCGTCATCGGGAAGTCCGCTCGATCCCCCCTAATAGTTTTGTCCGATCCTCCTATTACTATCGCCAGGCCCACAGGTAATTCTGTGCGATGTGTCGGCTTGAGGCTATGAGGATACTTGGTGGGGTCGTGGGCCCGATGACGCGCGAAGTGCTGAACCGTCGGTTTACATGAAATGATACCAGCGTTCCCCGAATAAAGAATAAGCATTAAATTATCAGCTAAATTTATGTACAGCAGATCTAAAGCCACCCACCCTTCTAGGATGAAAACATGTTGACCAAACGACAAGCCCACCCCAGCGAAGCATCCGCCCAACCGACTCGGTACCGTCCATTCTCGTAATTCATGCCCGGTGGCAAACGACTAGTGTAACGATTTTTGTCATTTCTGAGATTGATTTTTCAACATTCTCTTCTACTCCGCCTAGTGCATTCTCCTGTCGCGCGGAGACCAATGGCAGTGACCAGAGGGTGTCCCCGTCAGCGTTACTTCAACTTCCTGGGCTTCCTTGGTGCTTGCTGTCATCCAGAACGGTCATTTCGTTCGTACCTGCGCAGCAGTGGCCGGGTCGCATGGAGCAATGCTGGGTCTTCTAAGGAAAATAATTATCTTTGGTATCAGGTAGAA
The DNA here is from genome assembly GCA_015501065.1 of Infundibulicybe gibba. Taxonomy (NCBI): domain Eukaryota; kingdom Fungi; phylum Basidiomycota; class Agaricomycetes; order Agaricales; family Omphalinaceae; genus Infundibulicybe; species Infundibulicybe gibba. The sequence goes on along the minus strand of JADNYI010000392.1, from coordinate 17,336 downwards.
CTTGGAGGTGAACTATCTATCAATTCCCCTAGACTGATAATGTCAAACCCACCTTAGTGAACCGCTATCTTGGGGTGAATCAGTGGTCCCGATTGGCATAGTCCATGCTGGAGGACAATCAATTGAGGCTTTCAATCGCTCACTAGAAGCTTCCAATTGCTCACTAGAAGTCCCATGTGCGGATTTCATTGTCATTACAGGTTGTCCAAGCTTTCTTGGGCAAGCTTGCATGGCTTACCCCCGCTCTTCGGCTCTTGGGCCTTCCTTCTCCTCGCGGTTTCTCTGGGGTCTGCCTCTCAAAACCTATGATTGATAATGTCACAGCTATATGCTTTCCAATTCCAAACGGTGTATCACTGGATATCTTGTCATTGCCTCGCAAGTATATGGGGGCGCGGCTGCGGTAGGTTGACGTTTCCTAACGTTGGTAGAAAAGGATCACCTGCCAACGCCACCCCATCTCCTCGCTTCCTATGTCGCTCACCAGCGTCCAGAATACCTATGGGCCCGATTTCTGGCCCGAGAATTCATTAACCTACTGTAAGACATTACAGCACGGCGATGCTGTATGCGGCAATAAGCTGAGGTATAAAGCTGGATCTCCCAACTTGAACAACATCAAGCTGAAAAGACAAGCAATGCTCTTCAAAGCCTTCTCACTCTGTGCTCTCGTCCTCTCTGGTGTTGCTGGTGCTGCGGCCCAGGTAACATCCCCTCTCCCCCTCCTACCCCAATGCTGACATTTCTGCGATGGCTTCAGGGTTTCCCCGGACCAGGCAGGTACACCATCAGGGGTGCCAGTCTCGATCCCAGCCGCTTTCCGCCTGCCCAGGTTCGCAACCCAGGCGCCGGCCAGCCCCTAGTTATCCCCGGTACCCCCCCTGCTCCGGGCAGGGACACGGTATGTTCCTCAACTCTACGCTCTCCATCCGCTCACGTGGCGGCGTAGTGGGATCTCTTCCCCGGCGCGAGTGGGGGTTTCATCATGCGAAACGTCGCGTTCGGCACGTTCTTGAAGGTTTCTCCAGACAATGTTGGTGACAGCCGTAGCACTATCACTGCAAACCCACACTCATGTCTACTCCAGCAGGCACCTATTACGACTGATCCCAACCCAAACCAAGCGACCTCGTTTGCCGTCACACCTGCTGGCCCGGGCATATTTCATGTAAACTCTATTCGTTCATTTCCACCTTGATTTCATTAATAGGGACGTGTCGGAAGGTTGGCGTTGTCAGTGCGAACCGTCTGTGGACCTCACCGGCTGCCGTACTTCCGGTATTCCCACCCCCTGATATGGTGGTAAGCTGAGCTAGACGTGACGTCCAGTCCGCTGGCTAACGCAGTTTTCTTCCAGATCCACGCCCAACCAGCCAATGGCCGACCGGAGCAACTCTGGAGGTTCACCAAGCTGTAAATAATCCCCCGTCCGTGGCAAGCGCGCATACGGCCTCCCGGTCAATCGAATCATTGAATGTCTTGGTATTTGAATTTGCTTAACTTCTTCCCGTTTGTTCGTGTTTCTCCCCTTCATGAATGTGTGTGTAGCCACTGTGTTTGTATACCTTCGAACGAAATCAGATTGCTCTTGTTTATGGTGGTGGCGATGGACTTGCTTGGGGAAGCTTTGACTCAACGATTGAATGGACAATGCCCCAATGGTCGCCCAACCACCCGGCCCATGAAAATATGTATAATTCCAGACTTTGTCCGCCCAAGACCAGCTGTGGATGGTGATCTCGATTGGGTTGAGCATCTCCGCGAGGAACAACCTGAATCCAAGGCCCAAGGTGAGCTTTTTCGGGGCTCCAAGATAACTGCTTGTTTTATGACTGATCTTTTCTCACCTGTGTATACGTAAGTTTTCGGTAAAAATATTGAACCCGCTTCTGGCGAATAATACGCTTCGTCAACTGGCCCGCCATCAGATATTTCCCCGTGTTCCGATCGTTCCGTCCATCTCATATCATTGGGCTCATAAACGCGAGCCCGTGGTGTTGCATCTGCTGGGCTGTGGGGGCTCTTAGCCAAGCGCCGGCCAGGTGGTGTGTGGAGCGCTCAATGGTCAGTTTTCACAGAGTGATACTGATGATACTGATATTTCTGAATAAAAAATAAATGATCACGCAAAATTATGCGCAGCGACCTGAATGATCTGTATCAGGCCGTTCATCCCCCCACAACGATAGCATGCGTCCAACCAGCCTTGGCGAGATATCCGCTCCGGCTGGGTCGGTGCGCATGCCACCTCCGTAGGTGCATGCCTGGGCAAATGGCTGATGCTGCCATTGGTTCGGCAGACGTTATGTAGATTAGAGGATTTCCAATAATTACTTCCTTAAGCATCCTTGAGCGAGCGCACAGCCTTCCCCCTGCTCTTCTGCTATTAATGTTCCTTCAACCTTTGTTTCACAGTTTCACCCACTCCGCTTGGCGCGTTTCGGGCCCACCCGGTTTGGCTATGATATATTAACAATAAGTCACCTCTTTCGGAATGACGGCAGCATGCCAGAATCATGTGGACCTTGTTACTCTTCATGGTTTATGATTTGAGGTCCAAACGCCTATGAGCGACGGCCAAAGAATATCACCCGTCGGAGCCGCCCTAGGCCCCCGGATCCAGCAGCGCCTATCGGTGTCCGGGAACACACCAGAATTACAGCACGACATTACAAACCGTAGGGGGCTGGGGTATAAAGTCCGACCTCCTAAGCTGGACAACCCCTAACCTCGAAAAACAAGCAACTCTTCAAACCCCTCACACTGTGCTCTTGTCCTCTCTGGTATTGCAGGAATGGCGGCCCAGGTAAAATATCATCTCCGTCCTCAATCTCGGGCTGACACTCTCCGCAACTGCAGTTCACTCGGCCAGGCCGCTACACCCTCGGGAGTCTTCTCGATCCCACCCACCCCGTACCCGCCCAGATTCGCAACGCAGGCCCCGACCAACCCCTGATCACCCCTGGTCATCCACCCCTAGGCCACGACGTAGTGGGTTTTTCCCCATGTCACCGTTTGTTTGCTTACAACATATAGTGGGATCTCATGTCCAGCCATAGCGGCGGTTTCGTCATGCGAAATGTTGCATTCGGCACTTTTTTGACGGTCGCTTCAAACAACGTTAGTGGCAGCTACGTCACTCGTGTGTATGGGCCACTCTAACCCTTGCTCCAGTCTGTTGTGACTGGCTCCCCAGACCAAGCAACCTCGTTTTCCGTCACAGGTGCGGGCTCCGGCCAATTCCATGTGAGTATTATGTGTTTGAATTCTACCTCGATGTTATTAAGAAGAACGCACCTAAAGATTGGTGTCGCTGAGCAAGACAGTTTGTGGACCGTCCCAGCTTATGTTATAGCTATATTTCCGGTCCCAGACCGAAATGTAAGACGAACTAAGATGATGTTGGAATCGAGTCTGCTGGCTAATGTTTTTCTAGGTTTACACCGAACCAGCTAATGGTGGACAGGAGCAGTTATGGACTGTAACTCCGGCGGCTTAGGCAAATAGGACAAACACTGCATAGACTTGCGTGACAAACATGGACTCCGAGCCAATCGGATCAATTGGTTCCTCTCCTCTCCATACAAATGCTGGTTCTTTCGTGCCCCAAATCACGTATTTCGAATTGAATTTGATGCTTCGCTCCAATTTGGGCGCTCAAGATTGGAGGCGACGTGCTCTCGTAAGCATCGCGAAGTGGAAACAAGTAGAAGCGGCTTTTACGACCCGAGTCTAAATGAAGAGTCTCTCATACCCTAGCTTCCCTCAGTGTTCTGTTAATTGGATTCCTCACGCCGCAGTATACAAATTTACGCAAGAAACAAACACTTACACCATATTGGCCACCACACTAGCAGCCCCACGGCACCCAAGTCCATACTTACCAGGATCTCGGCAGGTTGGGATAAGAGTATCCGAGGCGGAAAGTATGCGTCACGCGCCAATTGCTCTCACTAGGCGAAGCCCCCCAAGTTCTGAGTAGTGGTACGCCTGGGAAATTGAAACTAATTTGATTCGGAATACTAACCGGGGCACACACGGCGTACACATATCCACAAAGGGTAATACTAACACCGAGCGGAAAATGAAAGAAAAGAAGTTCCACGAAATTCGGTTGGTTGGGAGCTCGTATTTGCCAGAGACCCACACGTTGTTTATCCTCCAACTCTAGGCGGTGGTCAACTTCCAAAGCTGATCCTGTCCACCATCGGCTGGTTGGATGGAAATCTAGACGCCAGTCGCATTAGCCACCGCAGTCAACATTTTCACACCATATTCTAGTTCACACTCACCAGCAAGTCGGGGACCGGGAGTGGCAACGTTACAGCAGACTGGGCGGTCCACAAACTGTTCATCGCAGCCACCTGAATCTTCAGATGCGCATAACGTATGCGTTAGCCCAGCAATACCAAAATTGATCTGATTACTGCCTACATGGTATACGCCATTGCCAGCAGGCGTGATGGCGAACGAGGTGGCCTGGTTCAGGTCCTCCGTTGTCCCAACTACCAGGGCATTCTACAGTCGATATTAGAGAGAATGTGCATAATGTTGCAAGCACTACTGACGTCGTTCGGGCCCACCGTCAAGAAGCCGTTGAATAGTGCGTTTTGAATGGTGAAGCCCCCATTCTGGCCAGGAGCGAGATTCCACTAGCATGGAGTACTAAGCAAAGGGACGGCGTGGAGCGACTGGTGAGACACACCTTGTCACTGCCTCCAATTACACTAGATCGGACGTCTGGGATAACCGCCAATTGGCCGGAACCCGGGCCGCGGAGCAAGACGCTCTCGCGATTCGCGTCGGGCCCAGCGGAGACACTGGTGATGGTGTAGGTTCCAGGCTGGAGAGCCTGTATAATTATTAGTAACTGTGCTGGACGCGCCGTGACGGGACTCCATTACCTGAGCTACAGCACTCGCAGCACCGGAAAGAATGAGAGCACAGAGTGAAAAGGTCTTGAAGAGCATTGCTTGTCTTTCGAGATATGCTATTCAGGCTGGGAGGGAGCCACCTTTATACCCCAGCTTATTGCGTAATGTCTTACTCCCGGATTAGGAATCGACCCCATATCCATTATGGATGTCAACGAGCAGCCTAGGAGAGCCGAGGAAGCTAACATGGCATCGACGTCGGGCAATCAATGTTGGGAAATCTCGTGCTGACCATGGCCGTGTTATGATATTTCCGAGGCAATGATGAAGATAGCAAAATCTTTGTCATTCATTGCCGTACAATCAACTTGGTGCTTGCGTTGATCTTCACACCTTAAGAGGCTGGCCCGAGAAAAAACGAGCTAGGAAGAAGAACAAATGGAGTGAGATAATCTGCGAGAAGGGGGGGACTGGGCAGTTAGCCGAAGAGCGGGAGGGGAAGCCCATACAAACTTGCTCAAGAAAGCTTCTAAAAAAGCCCCAGGAAGCCAATGGTCACAAAAATAACAATTACTTAAACTTCTAGTGAGCGAACAGTAGCGTTCATTCACTAGCACGCATCGCGAAAACGCTGACTCACCTGAGGTAAATTCTTCACCAAGGTGGGCTTGACATTTTCTCAGTCTATTCCAGTTGTCAGTCTAGAAGAACCAGCGGACTGTTTATCTTCTCCCTGACATCGATCATTCAGCGTGCCACACATTGATAGTGATTTATTTCTCACTGGGAGACCCCAGTATTGTTTCGACACGCGACCCAACCACTGGGCATCGCCCAACCGAGATCGCACAGAATACCCATGACCACTCAGCGAAGACGTTATGGGTTCTTGGCGGGTCGCAACGCACGCTAACAGCAAGCTAGACTCTGAGAGGGGATCTGCGGAATACATTCAATATTCAAGGTGTCACACCTAGAATTTACGTCACCCGAGACACCGCTAGAACAAGATGCGCTCATTGGCTCTACTGGAAGAAAAGGATAAGTACAATTAGTCTCGTATATTGGTGGTTTGCATTCCACTGAGAGCGCGCATGTGACTCCAGTCAACTACTGAGCGGTACAGATTGCTCCAAATCTTTGCGGTCCCAGACAGACAGTTCCCCCAAGCACGCGATAAGGCATGGGCTGGAGGGAAATCTGTGAGACGCTAACTCGGGACTCGGGTTTCGCCAAACCACCACCAAATATTTAAAAAAAGTAAAAGCGAACTGTGCCCACCGAAGCTGCCCCACCATTGGGTTCCTTGTGGAAAACGCCAATTGAAGACATTCTCACAACAACCGTAGATGACTAGGGTTCCATGCGGGATTCGATTTTGGGCGATTTAAGTCGATATTTTACTCTCCTGGCCCTTTCACGCACAATTGGATCTCTCCAGAGTCCGAATGCCAAAGCGATGCTTCGAAGGGTGATATCCAGTGTCCCCGAATTGATCTATTACCATATGCATTGAGACATGATCACGTAGGGAGGATACCGGAAATCTTGAACATCGGGCCTTTCCTCAACCATTAGCTGACATTCTACAAAATAAGACAGATAGTCGATTATATAATAGTCATGGAATTGTAACCGAGATATGAGAAAATGTTCAATAGAGCAGCAATGAATACGCACCAAGCTGTAGCCTGTGGGCTCCTCAACGTTCAACCTCTGTTCCGCTGTAATTATCATCCCATCCAGCGTGGCGCTGCCCTCTCCCAAACGTTCTTGATTGGTTCCTTGAGGTAGGATACCCCAATACCCCCTGCGCACACCTGTTTTTATATCCACAATTTGCTCGTTGGCGGCCATCCGGAGCCGTAGAAGAGCGATGAGGGGAGGGGATTGATCGAGTCGAAGTTCGCGGCCGACACGCATAAGGACGTGTGTTCATGCGCCTAGGCCCTTGCATGAGTCAGCGCTACCAAAAAGCCTGTGCAAATCGCTGCCATTACTCTCGGAGGAACATGTACGCTGGACAGTGAGACGCTTCGTAGTAAGTGTATTTAAGCGCGCCCGACGCACAATACGTACAAACACTGGGCGCTCACCTGGCATCTGTCCGATTCTGGCCAATCCTCAAGCTCAGGTGAAGTGCGGGCGCCAAGCGCGAGCAAGAAAGACTTTCGTTCGTGAACCGCGTGGGATCGTGATCCAAGCTAATTTACAAGTATGGTGACGGGATATTTCAAACTCATTGGCACCGATACGATAAAGCTTTCAAATTCTTCAAAACCTGCTTATCTGGCAATCCTCAAAGATTCAGTCGGTACGTATTTATGTAATGAACTTATATTGTTGTTATTAACAATTCCAAGTCGGGCTACTGCGCTCGCTATGATATCCAACGAACCGCTGAACGTCAATTACGAATCGTCGGGAAACGAAGCCTAAGCGGCCTCCCAGCGGAAATTAGTAACTTGACAAAAGTCAGCACATAGGGTTTCTGCATACCTAATAGCGACTCGGGGTTTCTCGACAGAGATCCTAGAATTATGTTCGTGAGGGTTGCGAGACTCTCCATGTCTCGGGCAGCGATCCACTCGGACAATTGAAACTAATTCGATTTGGAATACACAAACGGGGCACGCACGAAGTGCACACATTCACAAAGGAAAAATACTAACTCTAAGCGGAAAACAGAAGGAAGGATATTCCATGACATTCGATTGGTCGGCAGCTCATTATCTACCGCAGCCCGGGAGGCTAGCTTCGTGTTGTTTATCCTCCAACCCTAGGCTGGTGTTACATTCCAAAGTTGTTGCTGTCCACCGTTGGCGTGTTCGGTAAAAGCCTGGTCGGCAGTCACAACAGCTTCACACCATATTTTAGTTCATGCTCACCACCGAGTCGAGGGGCGGGATTTGTGGTACAATAGCAATTGGGACCATCCACAAGCTGTCTTCCCCAGCCACCTGAATCTTCAAGTGCGCATAACGTACATGTGTTAGTCCCAACAATATCACAATTAGTCTGGTTACTGCATACATGGTATGTGCCAGAACCAGCATTTGTGATGACGAATGACGTGGCTTGGGTCCGGTCTTGCGTTGATCGAACTGGCACATCAAGCTACAGTCGGCGTTAGCGGGAGAGTATGTATGGCATTGCGAGCACTACTGACATTGGCCGGGCCCACCGTCAGGAAGGTGCTGAACTGTACGTTCTGAATGATAAAGCCTCCATTCTGGCCAGGAGTGAGATCCCACTAGCATGGCGTAAGCAAGAGGACACCATGAAGCGGTTGTTAGGCTATACCTTGTCACGGTTTTCAAGCAGGCCAATGGTGGAGATGTCCGGGATAACTGCCCATTGGTCAGAGCCCGGGTCGCGGAGCATAACATTCCCGCGGTTCGCGCTGGGACCAGAGAAGACGCTGGTGATTGTATAACGGCCGGGCTGAAGGGCCTGCATAGTTTTTATTGATGGAAACTGGCTCTGGATGAACGGAGCTCCTTTACCTGGGCTGCAGCACTCGCAACACTGGAAAAAATGAGAGCACAGAGTGAGAAGGTTTTGAAGAGCATTGCTTGTCGTTCGAGCCGATGATATTCAAGCTGAGGGTGTTGTTCTTATACTTTAGCTTGTTGATATATTGTGATAACTCACCTCCAAATCAGGAATCGGGTCCGCATTCATTATGTTAGAACCTAGAACACGATATCTCAGTCGCCTATATGGGATAAGGATTATATTGGGTACCTAGAACACGATATCTAGGTACATGAAGTATGATGGAGACGACGCCTGTACGTGGAAACTTACCCCAGTCACCTATACGGGATAAGGACCGAGCGTCTTCTCTCTGACAGTGACACGGATTAGTTAGCCCGTTATACAGAGTCGGTGTCGATTTATTTCACTAGGGGACCCCAGTATTGCTCTGATACGCGACCGTGACGGGATCTGAAAGGATTCGCACCTGCCAGTCCAATCGAGATCGCTGCAACAGCCAGAAGGCCATTCCATCCCGCACAATGCTACTTAGAGGTCCCCACCGATAAGGCTTGAAATTGAACGATTCTTCACGCGCCTACCAGCTGGGCAGCTATTGAAGCACCATCCATTGAGCAATTCCAGAGCTCCTCCGAGCAAGTCCATCACTACCAAAAATAGGAGCGTAGCAAAAAACCCGATTTGATTCGAAACACAAAAGTACACACCACCCTCGAAAGGGGAAACACAAAGAAAGGGAATGCAGAGTTAAGCAAAGTTGAACAAATTCTAGGACATTCAATGATTCAATTGGCCGGGAGCGATGTTTATCAGGGACCAATGGGATGTTTATAGCCTGTTGAGTTTCCACAGCTGCTCCTGTCGGCCATCAGCCCATTCGGTGTGAATCTGGAGGAATGCTGTATCAGCCAGCGGACTGGACGGTCATGTCTCGTTTGCGCTTACCACCAAGTCAGTTGCTTCCGTAGCAGCTGGTAAGGTCCACAAAAGGTCTTGACCAACCACGTTAATCTTCCCGTATGCTTCTGTTAATAACACCAAGGCGGAAATAAATGGAATGAGTTTACATGAGATAGGCCTGAGCCAGCGGATGTGATGGCGAACGAGGTCGCTTGGGTTTCGTCGGTATCAGTCGCAACAGTTGTCCCAGGCTGGAGTAAATGTGAGCATGAATTTGCACCGGTAGCGCTGGGGGTATCACCAACATTGTTTGAAGTGACCTTCAAGAAAGCCTCGAACGCGACATTCTGCATGATGAGACCCCCGCCAGTGCCGAAGGTGAGGCTCCACTACACTTTGTGAGCAAACAAAGGTGGCGTAGAGCCGGAGAACTCACCAACTCGCTCTGCGGAACAGAGGAGGAAGCAGAGACGATGAGGGGTTGGCCAGAGCCTGAGTCACGAACCCGGGCAAGGGGAAAGGTGTCTAGATCGAGAGCGGCACTCCTGATGATATATAGGCCCGGCTCAAGCTGCAGTTGCCGCGGAAAATGTTGGCCCTGAAGAGAGAGAAAAAGAGAGGATGTTTTACCTGGGCTGCGACGCCAGCAATGCCGGCGAGGACGAGAGCATAGAGTGAGAAGGCTTTAGAAAACATTATTTGGTCCTTCGAGCGCTGAGAGTGTTGTTCAGGCTTGAAGTCCAGCTTTATACACCTTAGCTTATTCCTATGTCATAACGCCCTGCCGTAAGTCTGATGAAGTCTCGGGGGGTGGTTCGCCGAGGTGGACTTGGCACCTGGTTGGGGTATTATCGGTCCAAGAGGATAGGTGGATTATTAGCCTACTTGATGCGGGATGCCCTCTTAACCTTTCACAACAGAATCTCTCCAAATGGGTGATGTCCAGTGTCCGATCTATTATGTTGAGACATGATCATGTAGAGAAGATACCGAGAATTTTGAACATCGGGACACCCTGCCCCTCCTCGCCCATTAGCTGACATTCTACAAAGTGAGATCCCCGAGAGACAAAGTGGTCGATCATATGAAGGCTGCGAAGTGGAAATCAAGAAACGATCGATAGCGCAGTGGCAAACACATACTGTGGTGTAGGCTCCCCAACATCGGCCGAATTCTCAATCACCTTTGCCCCGCCGTAATTATCATCCACCCAACACTCGATAGCGCTGCCCTCCCCAACATCCTTGGTCGACTCTTTGAGATAGTACACCCCAATGTCCCCCGCACCAACTTGTATGGGTATCCGCAATTTGCTCGTGGGGAGGGTGGAGTACCAATAGTACGATGTCGTCCGCAGCGAGCTGCCGCCCGCACCGGGGTGGAACGCGTACCATCCAGAGCCGTAGAAGAGCGATGGCGGGAGGGGATTGATCAGGTCGTTCGCCGACACGCAGAAGGGCGCGATCTCCTCGAATGGGCGGCCGGAGTTGGGGCGCGTGTTCATCCGCCGGGGGGAATGTGGAGCTGCGCGTACTGAATGCTGTTGGGAGCAGGCGCCTCGGGTTTGAGGCGGTTCCCGTCGCTGTCCAGCCCATCTTTGGCGTTCGAGCCCGGCTCGGGGACGCCCTTGCGTGGGCCGGCGCCACCGAAGAGCCCATGCGAGTCTGCGCCGCCGCCGCCGCCCTCAGAGGAGCGCAGCGGGATGGTGTCGTAGGAAGAGCCCGTGGCCACTCCCCAGGCGGTGCAGATCTGGGACTGGAAGTAAGCGACGAGGATGTCGGTGATCAGGTCGTGGCCGACGGGGCTCGCGAGAATGGGATCCACGTAGTGCTTCGAGATCGAGGCTGGGTCCTTCATGTAGGATGGGAACAGGGCGGATCGGATGCTCACATGGGGCACGTCATAGAACTGTGCCACGGTATCGTGCCAGTGGTCTGGGCCGGCGAACCCATGTGCTTGATGGACCTGGGGGCTGAAGTGGCCAAGGAGGATGACTGCGGGCTGGTCGGGGCGGATGAGAATGGAACGGACGAGGGTCTCAAAGTTTTCGACCATATCTTGGTCACTGTGGTATGCATTAGGGTCGCGTTGAAACAATGGTTGATGGAGTGCACATACGGCGTGTCTTCCGTATCGAGCTCGATAATGACCAAGTCGGTCACGTCGGGAATATGATGGGCGCTGCAGTAGCCAAAGTATCCCGAGTTGGTTCGACGCATGGCTCCGTTGGTGAGCTCGGTTGCTGGGTGAGGGAAAACACTATTCCACCACCGGAAGAACTTTGATGGGTAGCATTTTGGTGAGATAGGGTCGTCGCCCGCTCCGTGACACGCAGAAACTGAAGGTCAAGTTGTTGGCAACAGTGAGCGAAAAGGTGATGACAGACGAACCAGAGCCACCCAAAACACTGATGGTCACAGGAAGACCGGCCAGAGCCCTATTAAGCACTCTTTGAACTCGAGTTGCACTGCCCAAATGCATTCTACTCTTGGAAAGGACGAGGGCGCCATACTTGGCGCCGAGTTCGTCGCCTGGGCCATAGACTGGACAAAAATCGAATGGGTTCGGCTCTGTGCTGGATGCATTCAGATAATTCTTGGCCTTGAGGTTGTCGGGGAGGTAAGAATGTCGCGTGGGTTCGGAATAATTAGTTGGAAGAACATAATAAGTGCAAGTGATGATGAAAAGAACGAGGCCAACGATGACCCAAATGCGATTGGTGACACCGAGATTGCGCTGGCTTAGGCGAGAGACTTTTTCCAAGTCTGAGCCCATGAGAGAAGAATTAAGGTGAATGGGAGGTGGGATATGAGCCAGTCCCTTTCCTGGTCGTCGTTGCATACGGTAATAAACCGAAGAGTTCGCTAGACCTTTATGTAAATTGAGCAATAAGGTTAGGGCCACGATAATAATATTGGGTCGCCCGGCCAATGGCCATCATCCCAACTCTCAGGCTGTGCGGCGGTCATGGACCCGGGGGAAGTGTCTCGTCGTCGTAGCAGGTCAAGTTTTACATGTTGAATATCAAATTTCAGCTCAAATTACTGCGTTGCAGCGTCTTTTATTCAAAGTCTCAGAGTTGGCCCATGTGCTCATTATAGAATCTGCGACTGGACATTGTCGGATCGGGAAAGCACGATTCTATTGGCGGCGTCTTTGTCTCTAGAGTACATAGTATGTACTTTGAAGACGAAGACTGCGCGTCGGTCATGTTGACGATCGTGCCACTCGAATGCCCTGGAGCTTACTTATGTCCGCTTCCTATTATAATTAATAATAAAGTGATCCTTCTCTGCGTAGGTATACTCCATGTATTACTTTTTTTTGTGTATTTCAAGTCGAATCATCACCTATATTCCATTCTCAACTGGAACGCTCCAGTGCGCGCGGGTGCACTGGCTTAGCTTCAAGGGAACCTCGTTGGAGTCCGGACCGCTGTATAGTTAATAATAATAACAATCCCTAACATCAGTAAATTGTGGAGTTTACGACAAGCGCTTATAAGGTACCTACCAGGGTTACAACCCACTACCAGGGCTACAATCTGGTACCAGACGGTGGATTAGATTATAATGGCTTATATAGCCTTATCACTCTGTGTAAATTTGACAATCCTGGTGCACCTTGGCAACCAGCTACAATCGTGCGCTATATGGTCAGCCTATACAAGGTTTTCGGTGCCTCCTATGCACTTGCAATACTCAAACAGAATGGTAAGGGGTGGGAGGAACTACAGTGATTTTAAAACCGTTGCAATATTTGAACAGTGCCATGGACAACGATGGGAAGGGCTCAAATTCAATATTGTATAGATTCGGTCTGATATACATAACAATGTAAAAATATGTACTTTAAAAATTTCAATGAACTAAGCCCTCCCCGACATGGGCATCCTGGAACTGTGATCGTCCACCGCTGGGGATGCGATCCGCTCGTTACATCGCGCTAACACAAGTAAGTAGAAGGAAGGGAGCTTTATCACCGGGAAAACATACATAGACCGCTGAGCGTGCCGAGGCAGGATGCTGAACTGCAAGCCGCAGTTCAGCACCCTGTCGCTCACCTAGTAGCCACTCCCTAAACCATTATTATCAATCATCGCGAACTCCTACCGCTAACGAAAGAGGACTCACGCTGCCAGCCTGAGTGGCCGCTGGCCCAAGGAGGGTATGGGAAGGGAAACAAGACAAAGGGAAATGAGACGCACCATCACTTCATCGATCCTGGGGGAGAATGCGCTTGGTTTGTAGGGCCTTGAACGCAAACGGCGTGTTTTTATGACTTTTTCATCATGGCATGACAACCTGAGTTCCGGATCCAGGTTTTGCGGTCAGGTTTTCCAGGAACGTACCATGCCTATCTCAGTAACTATGATGTGGAGTAATCACGCGCAATGTGTATTTCAAGTTTAGCGGTGGCCAACGTGACACTCCAACAATAAGGTGGTGGCTGATTCCACTCCATCCAAATTCCCGCGCTTTCCCTCGATGCCGCGCCAAGGAAAGCGTCTTTGGGAAAGAGTGTGGTTCTCGAATCCCCATTGAGGACGAGTTGACTCCTGATCCCGAGGAGAAGCGGGAATACACTCATCTTCGGGGTATTGAGCCTGGGTCTGTCGTAGATAGCAACTTGAGGGGATAGTAATGATGACTGACTTTATCTGCTGTTTATGATGAACAATCTATTAGCTCGTTTCAAATGGATTTTGAGATTGACCTCACCTTGTCATGTTCGAGCCGGCTGGCATTAGTATGTTCATCATGTCCAAAATTACAATACGTTCACCAGTTGTTCACCAGCTGGCCGGTCCCACTTGTGATAGAGTTAAAATATTCCAACCCAATCTCAAAGGGCTCTAAGGTTCCTTGTATCTCACCACCCCGGCACGAGCGGATATGATGCCCACCAGGCATTGCAACGTACTCGCCAGGTGGCCAAGGGATTATGAGCTTGGTACCAGCTCGGCAACTACGCGTGAGAACCACAAGGCTAAATCAGGTCTCCCACAATTTACTGATGAAATATTATGAGACGACTCTGACCTCACAACTGCGAATATCAACTTCAAACTGGTCCTCCGCCATCCACGACGACGAACGACACACCCGAAAACGGTGCGAACATGGGTTCTCGTGCTTTTGAGAGGTTTCATCAAGTAAGTCCATTTTTTTCTTATATATTTTCTCATTTTCCATCATGAATTGCAGGGCTTGAACGTCGTGCTTGCTCATTACACCCACGGAAGCACACCCGAACCGCAAACGATTCCCAGGTCACAAACGGATCACAAACGACGCCTAGATCGCAAAAGATCTGCCACGAATGCAGGCCGAAGCCGTAAACCATCCCGGATCGCAAACGGACGACAGACACCCATCCACCCGCCCGTTCACTCACAAACGAGTGAACGAATGAATGGATAACCTTTCACGCTCATCTCGCTCACACGTCCACCCGTTCGCACCCACTTGCAGATACGCCCACGCTTACATATCTGCCCCTCGGTACACACTCATACCCTCCCGCATGCACCCCCGCTCGCACACAAACGAATGGATAGACTCCGTTTAGTGCATAAGTAGGCGGTACTAGGGTAGTCTAACGGCTTGCATGCACACATCAGCAGGTGGCCAGCTCCGGTTCGCTCGCCCCCTCCACTCTCGCGACTTTGTTCGCCGCGTCATTTAACGTGTGCAACGGTGCTGCGAGACCAAAGGAACGAATCGTGCGGCCGCTGCAGGTATTCACAGGAACTACAATGATTCCGCGCGGGTCGTGTCCGTGTTCGTCGTGGGTGCGGGTGCGGGGACGAGTTTCGTACCTGCGGTTTACTCGTGCTCTACCCTAGTCGCCCGCTAGTGTCTGGAATATGCGCGGGCGGGATTTCTGTCCCGAGAATTCATCAGATTTACGGTAGGACATTACGACACAGTAATAAGCTGAGGTATAAAGCTAGACCTCACAGCTTGAACAACATCAAGCTCAACAGACACAATGTTCCCCAAAACCTTCTCCCTCTGCGTTCTCATCCTCTTCGGTGTTGCTGGTGCTGCAGCCCAGGTTGAACATCCCCTCTCTGCCACCCTCCCCAGTACTAACATTTTCTGCGGCGACTGCAGTTTCAGCCAGGCCCATACAACATCAGGGGTGCCGCTCTAGATCCCAACATCTTTCCGCCTGCCCAGGTTCGCAATGGCTCCAATCAGCCGCTGCTCGTCTCTGTTACCCCCCCTGCTGAGAACAGCGATGTGGTGAGTTCCTCAGCTCCATGCCATCCGCTTGCTCACGTAATGTAGTGGAACCTCATCCCCGGCAGTGGCGGGGGTCTCATTATGCAAAATATTGCATTCAACACTTTCTTAAAGGTCCCTTCAACCAATGTTGGTGATACCCGCAGTGTTACCAATGCAAACTCACTCACATTTACTCCAGTCTGGGGCACCTGTTACGACTGACACTGACCAAAACCAAGCGACCTCGTTCGCCATCACATCTGCTGGCTTGAACCAATTTCATGTAAACTCTTTCCATTCATTTCCGCCCCGATGTTATTAACAGGAGACCGGAAGATTAACGTGGTTGGTCAGGACCTTGTATGGACCTTACCGACTGCTGTAGCAGGAGGAGGCCCGCCCCCCGACATGGTGGTAAGCGCAAGCTAGACACGACATCCAGTCTACTGGCTAATATAGCTCCCTTCCAGGTTCGCGCCGAACAAGCCGATGGCCGACTGGAGCAACTCTGGTCACTCAACAAACTATAAACATCCCATTGGCCTCGATGATAAACACGGCCCCCGGCCAACTGAATCATTGAATATCCTGGAATTTTCTCAACTATGCTTTCTCTTTGTTTGTGATTCTCCCCTTCGCGAGTGTGTGTGCACTTTTGTGTATTTCGAATCAAATAGAGTTCTTTGCTGCGCTCTTATTTTTGGGGTGATGGAGAAACCTTAGAACCAGCGCTTTGATAGCCGCCCAACCGATAGGTCCGCGAAGAGTTGTATATTTCCAGGCCCCGTCCATGAGGACCTCGAGGCAGTCAATACGGGATAGAATGGCCTTCTGGCTGTTGCAGCGATCTCGATTGGGTTGGCGGGTGAGTATGATAGTAGAGATGTCGAATTGTTTCCTATCTATTAGGGCGTCGACGGCCAAGGTCGCGGCTCAAGTAGCATTAGCGTACCTCGAGAAATTCAAACATGTCAAGTTGCGCCATTGTATTTACAACCCGGTATCGGGCGACAAATGCTCAAAATTCTGTGTAATTGAAGATTTCTCACTTTCTCTACTATAGTCCTAGCATGCGGCATTCCCACGGACCTCGAGCTGCGCAACGAGCCGGCGGCCCGCACGCGCTAAGGGGTGAGGCCACCCCATTTGCCATCACACATGCTAGCTTTGGTTAATTCTATCCATTATATTTAATTCCTAGCTTTGCTGTGACTAATAGGCGCTTCGTGCGTACTTGAAAACCGAGAAGACAGTTGCGTGTGGGTGACGCCGACAATCGCACCTTGGAGAGTTTAGCAGCACTGAGAAACACTCTTCGACATGCCGTCCAAAGGGTACAAAAATATGGACACTGTGGGAATTGAACCCACGACCTCACGCATGCGAAGCGTGCGCGCTACCCCTGTGCCAAGAGCCCATGCGGGTTGGGTACTATCCTTGATGTTACGTTTAGACTACTATAGTACACAGTTGAATTCTCGCGGGTCCGGGCACGTCGAAGCAGAACAAGTGAACTCGGATATATCGTGTATACCCCGTTCGAACGCGCGAGAGAGAAAACTAACAAGCGACTACATATGTAAATTAAGTATCTATTAGCTAATCGAGGAGTCCAGTCGCCTCATTTAATTTATCATACATGGCCCAGTTCAAAGGGTTGTGGCCATGGTGGTCAACTAATAATTGACAATGGTAGAAATAACTGAGTAAGAGACAATAGACGGGAATTGACTAAAAATCTGGACACTGTGGGAATTGAACCCACGACCTCACGCAAGCATTGATGCGAAGCGTGCGCGCTACCCCTGTGCCAAGAGCCCATATCTGG